>CAJPEX010001854.1:0-48200 GCA_905338405.1 Notodromas monacha
CAGGAATCCCCAAGAACAGATTACAGGGTGTCATTAAAGCATGCCATGTGACAGTGATAGGTGATGCAATTTAGAGAAATTTTGGTGCTATAAGGAATGAATGAATTTACAGTGCATTCAATTGTGGCGCCAGACAGCGTCCCATAGACAGCGTCTGCCAGACAGTGTCCTGTTCAGCACAGCATTCATTTTTTCATTTGTTTCATTAGGCGCGGACCAGTCAAAGCCTTTTCCTGAGGCCAGTGACATTGATAGATCGGATTTTCACGGATTTTCACCCTGACCCTTTTTTTGCCTGGGGTGCAAGGCCAGGTTGGTGGATCGTTAAGACACAATCTTGGTTAAGGCAAGGGGAAAAATATATCGCGAAACTAAAATGAATGAACAGTTTGAACTCACCCACTCACTCTCTCTCCAGCTTCTCAATTCCGAAATTTCACACTCCCACTGTTGATAAATTTTCGTCTTCACATTCCACCTTATTATTTCACTTCATTTTTTCGCACTCATTCTTGATAGAATGACCTGCAAATGAAAAACATCAACATCAAAACAATGGTTAAAACTGGCATGAGATGTCAGCGACTAATTCACGTCTCAAGAAGTCTTCTTGTATTTTCCGAACACAACACTCATGACAATCTTCAATCGAATAAAAAAGCTGACCAAAATGTAGTGAAAAAGAGGTATCCACCGCAATTGCATTTTTTTCTTGGAAAGTAATTAAAAAAGAAGGGGTTTATGTAAGTACAGTATCAGCACATTTCCACGAATCATCATGAATTTGTCTGATAGCTGAGAGCAGTCAGTATAGAGTGCTTAGAAAAATGAATAAGGATGACAGAAGTCACGGAACTGTTGCGATTCATTAATGCTGTGTACTGAAGATGGCCGAAATCGCCTCAAATACCTGAAGCTCACCCTGCACGTACTTATTAGGCAGAAAGCGAAACCATTCGGAGTAGAATCTCGTGACAAATGTTGATGAGAAATCGGACTTCCTTCGTTTTTGGACGTCACAGGCAATGTACTTGTGACGACGGTCCACTCCCACTTCACAAACAATAGTCGCTTGATGCAAGGCAGACCCTGGCCCAAAGCAGTCTCGTATAGTTTCCAGCAACCCTTCACCGGTTCCCAGCAAATTTTTCGACAACACAACGACATTCTTCAGTCGCTTGAACGCCTTCAAGGCTCGGAGAATTTTCGTCACTTCCTGCAGAAATAGAAGTGCCGGGAGTGCGTGAGAGAGAGAGAGAGTGGAGCACACAGCATTTGCAGGGGTGCAGGAGAAAATCCCGGAGGAGAAAAAATCCGGCGGCCCGAAAATCCGGTGAGGCCGATAATCCCGTAGGCCAAAAGATCTCCTGGGGTCCAAAAATCCCGTATATTACAAAATTATTATATTATCCCTTGATTTTTCCTTCCAACTGCGTTTACTTTTCTGTGGCCTTTGGGTGGGAATCTTGTTAAGTTTAATGGCTCGTTGAATTAAAAAGAAAAATTTGCATGCTCTATCATGGGCTGTACATTGAAATTGAAATTTGACAATATGAAATATACTTATATAACTGCATTTAGACTTATTTTATGATTTAGAATTTATTTACAGACCATCACCACATATGTAGATATCAAAGGAGGCTTTTTTAATGTAAAAATTCATGTTTTGAGGGCAAAATAGAACTGGAAATAATTGGAGAAGATAGACTTATTTTATGATTTAGAAATTATTTACAGACCATCACCACATATGTAGATATCAAAGGAGGTTTTTTTTATGTAAAAATTCATGTTTTGAGGGCAAATTTGAACTGGAAATAATTGGAGAAGTGTACAATTTACGTACATACAAAACAAATGCAAGGACGAAGTCTTGATCCAAATGAGGGTTACATTTTTTTCAGGTTTCCTCAGGAGAAAGGTGAGGAAGTGAAGTTGAGGCTCTATTGACAAAGGTAATTCCTAAATCCTAAGGAAATCTTTTGAAAGAAACCCCTTGCACTTTCCCCATGTCATAATCCACCATATTCGCATTCCTCCCACGCACAACCTTTCTTTTGCATCTCTATTGTGCACAAGGCATGTGTTTTTTAAATGTTTAAACAACACATGCCCTAAAAACATGGTTACCCTAAAAACCTGAGGCGCCCTAAAAAGCCGGATGCCCTAATAAAGCCTCATGGGATTTTCGGGCCGCGGGATTTTTTCTCCTACGGGATTTTATCATGGAGCCCATTTGCAGTTACGTACTGTACATCCGTATTTCAAAACAATGAATGATCGGCAAATCACTCAACGTAATTCCGTAAAATAATTCAACAGCAGTGACTTCAAGGTTTATTTAGTCAAGGTCAGTTCAATAAAATCGACTTCAGTTTATAGCAACTGATTAATCCTGCAGAAACTTGTCGCGTTTGAATTCAGTCTACCAAAAATTCAACATTGAGAGGTATTCAACTTGGGGAGGTTCGAGTTATCGAGGCAACGTCAACATATCCAGTAACTTCATAATATTTTGGCCGACGAGATGCAGCATCAGTATCTTTAACGGCGCCTTTATGATATTACTTATTTGGCAAGGATATCTTTGTTTTTTTAAAAGTTTGGGGTGTTTTCAAATGAAAGGTTCAAATGTACAAAGACAAGTCCACTTTCCTTGTTTTTCTATAAAACGTAGCCAGACAAAAACAGAGAACGTTCTTAAAATGGTTCCGAATACCATCACTATGGATCGAGGAGAGTACAGTACCTGCTGCCATTTTGATCAGAAGTTAATATTTTGCACATACTGTATACTTATACAATAGACAGTTTCTTTGACATTTCATGCTCTCACCTTGAGGTTACGCACTTCAATCCAAAGATCCTCCAGAGAGTCCTTACAGTGACTGATTTGACGTAGTACAGACCATGCCCTGATGAGTTTGGTTCCCGGGAACGCAATGAACTCCAACGGCTGTGACAACTGGGCAAGAGTTTCCAAGGGGAGATCATCTGGCACACTCAGAATCAACCCTCTCAATTTGGAGCAGGACCGAAGTTCTTTGAAAACTCCTCCCAGATTTCTGGCGATGGTTTCGTGCTGGAAAAAGAGAGCTACGCATTCCAAGTTGATCATGCTCGAATACGGCATGTATGTCTCCCACACGTCCGCTGAAACGAATTTCAGATTTCCTAGCCACTCCCTTGAACTTGTATTGAAGACTTGGAGTGCTTGTAGAACTTGTTGCGTAGGTTCTATCGAGGATTGTTTGTCGACATTCCTGATCCAAAGGTGTTCCAATGAGGGCATCAATGGAAAATGACGACCTGCTGCGATTGGTGAGGCGTCTTCCAGCAACAGTGATTTCAACTACAGCAAAAATATCGGTATGAAGAATCATACAGAGAATGTTGGCCCACTTTAAATTTTGGTTTCTTAATGATACCGCTTTCAACACATTATTAATATACCTTCCGAAGCAAGAATTGAAAAACATTCCCCAGCCTAAAGCGGATCTCAGCGCAATTCCTGCCCCATTCCGTGTTTTGTACTCTTGACTATTCTGTGCATGGTATGCGTACAAGAGTCATCTTAGAAAGAAGTTCCCATAGAAAATTTAAAACTTGAATATCTAAGGAAGTTGTAGAAAATCAAGATTAAAATGCTTCTAAAGATGAAAGTCAACGTCACTTGTACACGGGCTTCGGAAGATATTGTTTTTTTCTGGAATTACTGCGGCAATATACAATGTTTGAGATGTTAATTGTAAAGAAGGGGAATACAGAATGTCTCAATAGTCGCCGAACTCTTGAGTTACTTTGCCTGTATTTGTGAGAGGCCACAGAATGGCAATTTCTGGAGATTATATTGAAAATTTAACCACAATTTACGATTCGAATCATGAATTAGGTTGACCGCCGGAGGGGGGTTGGGGACCGTGACATTTTTTAATACGGGGGCTACCATTGAAAACCCTTACGGAAGTAAAATGGACAAAGCTTCTCATCAATGGAAATGAGTTTAAACATGCTCCACGGTCCTACACTCAGAACAGACGCAATTATCGATCAGATTTAAAAGGAAATCGTTCTAACGGTCGAAGAAAGTGGCAGCACTGTACATTGTTGCATTCGTCCGAGTAAAATCAATTGTTCATATTCACCTTTGGGAAAAAAATGATTTTCTCGTTAGCCGGCGGCATTTTTTTGAAAATCTCTCCACTCATGCTCAGGAATTCAAGGTTTGCAAAAATACCCATTCTCTGAGCAAGTTTCCAACCTGCTGCATCCAATTTCACCGGCAACTGATAGGTGTGAAGACTTGAAAGCACACCAGAACCCAGAAAGTCAGGAAACTGCAGCAAAAACGGGTCCCGCAGCAATGACAACTTGGACATTAAACTTTCCATGTCATGTAGTATAGCATGATTGAGATGGAGTTTCTTCAACCTGTAACCGATGCATTCACGATAAACATAGCACATAAACCATCAATAATAATACTACTTGCCTTGGAAAAGCCTGTCCCATATTAGCAGGATATATTTTCTCCAAGGAACACCGTAGCCTCACTTCCCGACAATTGGGAAACAAGAGAAGTCTATGTTCCGATGCTTCTAATAATAAATCCCCAAGAGTAACGCATGTCACCGACAGCATTTCGAGGTGCATAAGCGTCTTGCCACTCATCGCGAGAAACTCAAACCACGTCTCTTCGTTGGTCTCCAAAGTACCTATTTCGAGCACTTTTAATTTACTCCAATCATGATGTTGAAAAATCGGTCGCAAAATGCCCCGTGGCCAAAGAGGCTCCAGCCCAGATCGAGATGTGAACATCAGTGAAAGCTTCCGAACATGCCTAATTTGAAGAGCTAATGAGCAAGCAAAATATGGAATCAATAATGCATGCGACTTACTTATAAACTACATTGCACAAATCATCCAAGTGCCCAAAGGGCGGATATTGCATTGCATCCTGAAGAAAAAACTTCATGTGTGTCCAACTGCTGCTTCCATCCCTCATCAAGTGAAAAAACTGCCGACACACTGGAACTACGTCTCGCATCATTTCGAATGGTGTCAGAAATCTCGTAATATTTTCGAGAACCAGCCGAGGACAAGACAGAAGGAGCGAAGTCTGCGTTTCTCTGCGAATGCGACCGCCATTTAGGAGGAACATGATCCTGAAGGTAGCTGCGAAAAACAGTTGATGCTATAAATTTATTTCTATTCATCATGGTCTTCTTGTACAGTAAAATAGATCAGCTTACAGAGATAAAAAAGGATGGATTCGAGATTATATTCCTTTGATGCAATAAAAATTATACTTCATACCACAAATGCAAGTGACAAATTGTTGCAGAGACCAGAGAATCCATAAAATAACATGGGGAGAGAAATATATTCAACACAAACACTTCGTCACACAGAATAAAAGACCATTGTAGACAATAGATTCCTCTAGGGAGTCCACCTGTGGAAGATTGATGTTACTCATATAATCGAAGATCACATCCTGTCTCTTTCATGCAAGGTCGAATTCTGCGAAGCTTATGCGGTCCTGCATCGAATAAAAATTGTACTATGTACTTCGAACAATCGCCCATTTCACAAATACAGTATACCGAAATTTCTGGAGATGCTGCTGCGCTGGTTACAGACTTTGGCTGATTTGTAAGTTCAGCGAATCGTATACTGTACTTGGAATTTCGAGGTTTGGTTGGACGAGTCAACAAATGAACATTATTATTTACAAGAAAAAGTCTTAAACTCTTTTCGTTTGCCCGGTTCGATATGTAAGGAAGAGAGTTATAGGTACGGGAACATCAATATGACGCGCGATGATTTCTCCATGTTTTACAAATCATCAGACAGTCTTAATGCTATCATTTCATCAATTGAAAGGAACCTTCGGGCACGTTTTTAAGATTTGAAAACTACACTGTACAAGAAAAGGGTATATATATATACTGGCTCCATGATAAAATCCTGCGGCCCGAAAATCCCGTGAGGCTGATAATCCGGTAGGCCGAAAAATCTCGGGGGGTCAGAAAATCCCTTAGGTACGAAAATCCGGTATACAACAAAATTGTGGTATTATCTAAGTTTTCTTTCCAACTGCCTGGGAGGAATACTAATATGGTGGATTATGAAATGGGGAAAGTGCAAGGGGTTTCTTTCAAAAGATTTCCTTAGGATTTAGGAATTACCTTTGTCAATAGAGCCACAACTTCACTTCCTCACATTTCTCCTGAGGAAACCTGAGAAAAATGTAACCTTCATTTGGATCAAGACTTCGTCCCTGGATTTGTTTTGTACGTATGTAAACTGTTCACTTTTCCAATTATTTTCAGTTCTAATTTGCCCTCAAAACATGAATTTTTACATCAAAACAACCTCCTTCGATATCTACATATATGGTGATGGTCTGTAAATAATTTTTAAATCAAAAAAGTCTAAATGCAGTTATATAAGTATATTTCATCTCATCAAATTTCAATTTCAATGTACATGATAGAGCATAATTTTTTTTTTAATTCAATGAGACCGTTGAGATTCAAAGAGATTTAACAAGATTCCCACCCAAAGGCCACAGAAGAGTAAAAGCAGTTGGAATGAAAACTCAGAGATAATATCATACTTTTGTAATATACGGGATTTTCGGACCCCACAAGATTTTTTGGCCTGCGGGATTATCGGCCTCACGGGATTTTCGGGCCGCGGGATTTTTTCTCGTACGGGATTTTCTCCTGCACCCACATATACTGTACTGACGATCTCGGCAACTTTTCTGTTGGTACTGCATTGTTAATGCGGAAAGTTATGGTTGCCCAGAAATGTAAATCGATAGCGATGGTTGTACTGCGCAAAACTTTCCGAACACAAGAATCGTAAGCAAATGTATATTAAGTTAGCGTCTTGAGTTTTGGGGTAATTCAAAAACGCATTCACACCGAGTCTGAAATAAGATAAAAACACAAGGAACTTATTCATTTCGAGGCTAAATGCGGATAACAGACACATATTAATGAATAACTCACGAATTTTGAAGAAAAATCCTTGGATGATGTCCCCATGTCTCAGAATACACATGAATTAAAAAACACAAGGAACTTATTCATTTCGAGGCTAAATGCGGATAACAGACACATATAAATGAATAACTCACGAATTTTGAAGAAAAATCCTTGGATGATGTCCCCATGTCTCAGAATACACATGAATTTTTTATCAAGTCGCAAAACGTTATTGTTGACGAGTAGATACAGCCCGAAGCGTTGCTTCACAGTTCCAACCACAGTTAGTATGAAGTCCTCGCTTGGGCACTGATAGATGGAGAAAATCAACTCCAATCTGGACTGCTTGGAACAAACCGGACCAAGTTTCACCCCATTTTTCTCTTTGTGAACATCTGAGAAGAATTGTTGTTATGGAGTCAGAAAATATACGAAGTACTGATGCACTACATAAGAAACACAACTTACGTAGTCGAAACTGCATCCCCTCTGCAACACACTTGTTTTCAAACTTTTCAAAATAACACGAAACCTTCAGCATTTGACTCGGATTTGCACCGCATCTTCTTGAGCCACCGCCTTTCGCCCCACGTCCGTTCAACTCCATGTATGAAAGGTCTTGGAGACCGTAGTTCAATTTCAGGAGAAACGCACGCATTGCGGAAAAACGAGCTAAAAAATTCCAGGCAAACTATTGATGAAAGTTTTTTCAAATTACGACACTGTCTCGATTCCTGAAATCAAAAGCAAAATTAATGGAGAAACAATCACGGAATCTCGCTGGTAAAAATCTGCTGAAGAAAATGGAGAAGGAAATCCTACCAAATGTCTCTTTCTCTTTACATTTTGGAGGGTTTTCTTGAATTAATCACGACGGAAGTTATGCCCACAATCCAAATTTTGAACTCTCAATTTAAATAGTGAGAAACAAAGAGTCAAGGAAATACTGCTGCGAGCAAAAAGTTTTGCTTGTCTTACGAATTCCCAGGGTATTTTTGTTATGGTCACTGTATTTCATAAAATTGAATAGAAATGGAGAACCGAGCACATCCCGAAGTACGCAACCTCTTCCAACTGTTCCCCGCGAAGAAATGGTCTGAACACGACAGCGATTTCCATGCGTGATCCCTGCCATTTCCCGGGGGCGGGACTTCGCTTCAGAGTTTCAGCGCTTCGTGAATGGCAAAAGACTGTCATTGGGAAAGGAAATTCCAAATGGGCGGTGATTTTTGTTTCCCACAAAACCCAGGCGGAGTCCCGCCTCGTCCAGGTAACGGCACGGATCAGGAATGGAAAGTGATGACGTCATTGACCCGAGCGAGATTCCTGGAAGAGTCCATTGAAAGGATTTGAATCAAACCTGGATAAATTTTTCAAAATTTTCAAGAAACAAAGGTTTTTCACATACAGTATTTGGAAGAGCTTTACACAGGCGTGAGATCAAAATTACGATGAGATGGTTTCAACAAAATTTGGATGGCAGACACACCATCAAATATACGCAACACTTGAAAACCCAGCCAGTCGGCACACAGTTTCACTGTCCAATGACACTTTCCATCGCTCGGATGGTCTTCATGAATAATTCGAGGCACTTCAGCTTTTGGAAGCTCATGTGGTGAGTCTTCCATTATACACTCCAAATGCACAAATATTTGGAATAAACCAAATATTTTTGTGCGGCTCTCGTCTTCTTAAATGTAGAAATTTAAAGTAAAAATCCGCACCATGAGAAATTTCTGATCCTCGGAAATCGGAGTCATCGCCATTTATCAACAGGCGACACTAATAAAACTTTGAGAAACGCATCCTAAATTGGCAAATAACCTCCGTCAATGAAAACATCCGGAGTTTCCGAGGACGAAAACGGCGTTAACAGCTGGTACCCCGGTGCATTTTTATGGCGCGCGCGTGTAAACAGGATTCAGTTACAGTTGCATACAGAGAGAAAACATTTACCTCAATGAAAACATCCGGAGTTTCCGAGGACGAAAACGGCGTTAACAGCTGGTACCCCGGTGCATTTTTATGGCGCGCGCGTGTAAACAGGATTCAGTTACAGTTGCATACAGAGAGAAAACATTTCGGCACAGGACACTTGCTTGAAAAAATAACACAGATGCGAAGGGGGTGAACTTTTGGTTTTGAACAACACGTCGCAGAGTCCGATTACTTCCCAACTTCAGGGCAATATAAGGGCTCTATATTGCCATTTTCCTGCGGTTACAAAACGATTCTATGCAGCCCAATACACTTCATTTCTTTGCTCTGCTCAAATTGAGTTCCTCGCATTTTGTGTCCCGACTACTGAGGTGGAATTTTAAAGCATAGTAACTTCCAATTCATGCATTGGATCGCTACGAACATGAAGTAAATACGGATAGTGCGGTTCTATTCGCGCCCCTCGTACAAATGACCATCTTGCCAAGTTGCGCGCGCATTGAGCAGTGAATCAAGTCTGATGGAACTATAAAAAAAAATCTATGCAGCACACTACCTTGCAGCACAGGTATTTGAAAGACTTCTTCCACAAATTTGACAACTGATTCGGCTAACTGACCCGCCGAATAACATTTCTGTACCTCTGAAAGTAATAGTTCACGGACGCGCGCATCATCTCCTTTCTCATATGAGGAGTGACGAGCCGGGCAAGAGTGGGGGAAGCAATCAATGCCATGGGCAATCTACAGACGCCGAACAAGAGGCTTCACAGGGAAAATACGGTCGCCCGCAATAAAGAGACAGTTCAAGTGATTCACCTCACCCTATAGTACTGAACCATTCACAGGAAAACATTGAGACAGAGGTAAATGAGTCCCTGATGTTTTCTTCCCCGAATTCCGTTCAGCTTACCTCCTTCATTGCCTCATCCCCAGTTGTGGTACGAAAAATTGTACAACTTGGGGAACAACACAGGCGCGATACGGGCATCTAACAGCACTTCGGTCATATGGAAAACACACCATTACATAGCCCGAAAAAGAAAAAAAAATCCGGTTCACCCCACGGAATAACGGTACGCCGTGCATACTACGCTTGTACTCCTGTAGAATACTGTACGGTAAATCATCATTACTCAAGCTCTATCAGATTGTTGGAAGTTGAGTTAGTCATCACTGTGCGCACTTCCGCCAGTTGATTCTTGGGTGAATTTGTCCGTGCTTGTGGTAAGACCCAAAGCAATTAACTTTTAAACATTCAACAATATCTTGAATTCGCTTCTCTTGAGCACATTGTTCCTGCCATTATAGTATGCCGTAAACGGTACGCCGTGCATACTACGCTTGTACTCCTGTAGAATACTGTACGGTAAATCATCATTACTCAAGCTCTATCAGATTGTTGGAAGTTGAGTTAGTCATCACTGTGCGCACTTCCGCCAGTTGACAAGATGGAGTCCTTCTTGCAATGCTTGAACGCGTCGGATCAGAAGCGGTTGCGCTGTAACCCGGTCGTTCGGCGAGGCGTTGAGTTTGTGATGAGATATAGTTCGATTATCGGAGTTAATTCTTGTATCGGGCTTCTCTATTATTTTCAGTGAAATGGATAACATTCTGTATCTTGCAACCGTGTATAACAGTGGGGTGCAGGAGAAAATCCCGCGGCCCGAAAATCCCGTGAGGCCGAAAAATCTCGCGGTGTTCGAAAATCCCGTAGGTACAAAAATCCCGTTTTCGCTTTACTCTGTCAAGCGAGGGGTATTTTCGTTCAAAACACCGAATTCATTCCCCACAATCTATGACGGGATTTGCGAAGTGATGATGACCTGCACGGAATTCTACCGCGTATGGTATTGCTTATATTCTTCGTAAGTTCGTTGCTGTGAAGGGTGTTCAATTGATGCAGCGTTGCAGATCATCTTGATTATCGTTTTTAAAATTTCCTTGAAAACGCTGGAAATTGTCATTTATGAAACGATGGAACTTCGGATTTGTCCGAAATATGACCGCGGACTTGGAGAATGGATAAGGGTGGCGCCGGAAAGGATTAAAAGGAATTAGAAGTATTAATCCTTCCACACGCCGTTTTCCCTAGATTCTGTTTGTGTGATCTTCCAAGCGCCTCTCAAATAGCAAGATCGACAGGTTACGACTTCAGTCCTCAGAATTGGGGAAAAGGAATGAATGCCTGGGAAAATATTCGAACTGTAGGAATAAAGGATAAAACCTGGAGTTATCCCTTATGCGGACAGTTAATCCGTCCTGTCTGCAAAACTTTCCTGGGAATGCAGAGTTACAACAGAATTGATGGAAGACCTTTTTTATTGTTTGAGGGATGAACAATTTCTCTTCCCTTTTTTCGCAGGTGGTGGGGCCTTCGCTCATTATTTCAAAATTCGATTTCTTTCTCGTACTTCCATGAAATCGACGTTTTTTCTGGCAATCGCCCGTACAGTCTTTCTTTTGTTTGCTATGTCATATTGTTGACATCGAATACTGTATCCGCAAGCGTAATCTTGCATATATGCTTCCTAGAGTACCAATTTTCCCCCTGTAGAGATTGAAGGAAATGTTGGGAGGAAAAACTTGCATGATGTCTGCTGGATAAGAATTGAGTTAATCAGGTTGACAAGGCATATATACTGTATATGGCCCTCCAGAGATATGGTCACCTTTTGAAAGAGGGGCAATGAGATTCAGCAGTGTGCTGAGGTTCTGCATGACAAATGAGGTATGTTAGGGAATAACTTACCTTAACATAAATCTGAAGTTTTTGTTTGTGGATCAAAAGTTGGAAAAATAAAGTGAATTTTAGATTTTTATTAAAGATAGAATCAGCCTGGGACTAGGCTGGGAATCCTCATGGATTTCCTATTTTAAAATTGGGTTTTATTGTATTTCAAAGTAGTCCCCACAAATATTTTAACACACAAGACAATTTTCTGTAAAAACAACTCAACAGAACTCTTCCACAAATTCGATTTTGCTGCTGGTGAACACTCCAGAAGTACGATTGCAAATGTGGCTGAAATCTATTCTTCGGTGGACGCGAGAGGAAAACGGAAATCGGTTTTGGCTTTCATTGTTCTCTGGGGTTGCATGGTTTTCCTTGAAAAGTGGTGATTCTTGGTGAGGTGGCTGTCATTGAGAAGTGGTTCTTTTATCTGATGCTAGGTTTTTTTAGTTTTTTATAATCTAATTTTAATATTGTTTTGTAGTATGTGGTTCCCCAACAGGATGGGAGGAGGAGGATTCACGAATAAAAAAGCAGTTCGTGCTCTGGCCTAGTCATGCAGTATTCTTTTTTCATCTAGTTGTTCGCAGCTGTAAAGGGAGCGAAAAATAAATTAAATCGACGTTTCTTATTGTTTAACCGGATACCTTTTTATCAGGAATTTTGTGAACGTCTTCGACAGTTTGGTCAACGACCGTTCCTTTGAGCGCAGAAAATTCAAGTTTCGGATGATACTTGGATGGCTCCGCAGAAATATAGGCCCCTTAAGAAAAGGGACCCGGTGACAAGTAGCAAAGGGTCCCGCGGCAAAAATTCAATTCTTTCTTCGTAATCTACAATATTATTGAACAGTTCAGTATATTGATTAGGAAATTACTGGCTGAACGGAAGTTGACGAACCTCTCCCTTTCATATATCCAATAGTGATTTGGTGGCATTTTTTGTGGGTTGCCATAAGTATTGAAATTCCAGTGAAGGACTAAACAAAAAAGCCTGTGTCTATAACAGGTCCTTGTGGAGCCGTACGACGATTTTCTGTGCAACGATTTTCTTCTGTCAGTTTTGCTGCTCGTTGCATGCTAGAACCGCACCATCCATATTTCCTTGATATTGGTAGCGATCCAATGCATGAATTGGAAGTTACTATATTTTCGAATTCCACCTCAGTATAGTTGGGACCCAAAATTCCAGGGAATCAACTAATGCAGAGGAAAGAAATGAAGAGTACTTGTCGAAAATCATAGAATCGTTTTGTAACTGCAGGAAAATGGCAATACAGATCCTTTATTCCCCTGAAGTTTGGGTGCAACCGGACTCCTCAGTGTGCTGTTCAAAGCAAAAAGGCCGCCTCTGTGTTCTTTTTTCCAGCAACTGTCATGTGTCAACTGTTGGACATTTTTTCTGAGTATTTTACAGGGGGTAACTGAATCCTGTTGACATGCGCGCGCCATAAAACTGCACAAGGTCTTGGTGTTTTCGCCGTTTACGTCCGAAACTGCGGATGTTTTCATTTACAGAGGTTTCCCAATTTAGGAGGGATTTCTCAAAAGTCCTTCGACGAGTCGTTTGTGGATGAATGGCGAATTGGCGATGATTCCCAGGAATATAAATTCTATAGTATGCGCTTTTTACTTCGAATTTCTGCATTTGAGAAGGCAAGAACTGCACAAAGTTTGGTGCATTTCGAGTTGGTAATGAAAGACTGATCATATAAGCTTCCGAAAACCTGAAATGCCTCGCATTCTTTGTGAAAGTCATCCACGGAATGAAAGGAACTGAACGGATTGGACAATGGAAGCGTATGAAACTGGCAAACTGCTTCTATGGTTTTTGAGGGTTGGGTATTTCACAGTACTCTCTGACTCCCAAATACTGTTGAAGTTGAAACCACCTCATTCAATTTTTAATATGAATTTCGTGCTGTGAGAGACTTCCGAATGTTTAAATGAACTTTTATCTCTTGAAAATTTTAAAAGATTTACTCAGCTTTGATTCGAATTTTTTCAATGGACTTTTCGGGAAATCTCGGCGCAAATGACGCCATCAGTTTCCATTCATGATCCGGACTTCGCCCCGATGGGTTTTGTGGAAAACGAAGATCACGCCCACTTGGAAATTCTCTAATCAATTGTTCTGCCATTCAAGAAGCAGTGGAACTCCGTACCCAAGGAAACAATTTTGCAGCCCAGCTGGTACCCAGCAAAAAATTGGGCATTAATAGAAAATGTTTGGCCTGGGTGCACCCATTCACCAAGGCATTTGCTGACCCATTCATTTGGCTTCTTCCAAAAACCAAACGGCCAGCTGCTGGAGGCAGCCCAGACCCATTCATGAACCCATTTATTAGTGTTATATAATTTTACATGGCTAATTTTTCATTTTCTTGCATTCATAACTATAAGGCTTATATATAGTTTATATACATAAACTGGGCATCCCATGATCAAGACAAACATTACTGCCTTTTTGTCTTGATTTCATCATGGAATGCCCATCAGTTTCTTCATATAAACTACATATAACCCTTTTTGTATAATGGATGCAAGATGATGAAAAATTAGCCATTCAATTATATAGTTTATATGTCCATCAACTGGGCATTCCATGATTAAATCAAGACAAAAATTACCTATGCATGCAATTTCAATGCAAAAAATCCACTCAATGATAATATAACAATTGCTAATGTGCCCTGTTTAGAATTTTAGTCAATAAATTTACAGTTTCACTGCACTGAGCTTGTTGATGGAACAGTCATTATGTAAACAAGCCTCAAATAATAAACAATATATCATGCAAGGCACAAAACCAAATTAGTGGGTTGAATTGCTTAAATAACATGTAGATCCAAAACTTTTTTAATTTTGCAAGGTTGACAGCATTGTATAAGCAAGAATCAATATAGAAGAAATTTTCATTTTTTTCAAAGCAAAGATGCATACAGGATTGCTCTTTATTGTACTAATACATATATATGTCATGAGAGATGTAACACCACATAATTTGTGTTTGAACTGTCATGAATGCATATACAATACAATACTGTACATAAAGTGTAAATATAAGACAGTTTTGCATATACTGTATATCAGTACAGTCCCACTTATTCATTCAAAAATGTAATAAAAAATTCAATTCATCTTTGGAACAATTAATGGATTACTTTTATAAAACTTTAAAACAATTTCAAAAAGATTGAATTGAATTCATAAACAATCCTGTTGAAATGAAAAAGTCAAACTATAAGTATGAAGAATCATCTGCGGATATATTCTCATGTGGTGTATAGCCTAGTGGATAAGGTGGCAGGCCTCCATTCCTGAGGGTGTGGGTTCAAACCCCAGAGGGTGCAGAGAATTTTCAAGTTTATACTGTACAGTTTGATCTCCTGAGAGTTGCGTGATTAAATTATCAGAAACCAGGTGAGAATTGTTCAGGATAGGTGGTTAGTGTGGGTGACTGAAGGTGGAAAATTGTGATATGACAGCTAGATAAATGAATATTTTAATTTTAGGCGGATTTTTGAGCCCATTTGAAGACCCATTTGTTTACTGGGTTCATGAATGGTCCACTCCAATGCCAGCCCTAAAATTATATGGGGGCATTCATTTGGGCATTTGTTGAATGGTTATTAGGGGCGTTCATTCAGGCATTAGTTGAATGCCCAGCTAACTAGTTCAGAGATTCTTGTAAGACCGTTTTCTGAATGGGCAGGATACACTTTTTTTGAATGGGTTTCTAATGGGTTCATGAATGCTCAAATTTTTTGCTGGGTGTATATGGAGGCATGACTATCAGGGAGTGTTCCTATGTATTGGTGGATTGCAACCAACCATGTGTGCGAACAAATCAACTGCAACAAGACAGAGAATTATGCATGATCAAAAGAGTTAACGTATAATGCATGCAAATACAAGCACCCTTTTTGAACTTTTAAGGCATTAGTTGAATGCCCAGCTAACTAGTTCAGAGATTCTTGTAAGACCGTTTTCTGAATGGGCAGGATACACTTTTTTTGAATGGGTTTCTAATGGGTTCATGAATGCTCAAATTTTTTGCTGGGTACTGATGGGGCAGTGTGGAATGAAAGGCGCAGTTTAGCGGCTGAAGCAAAGTCCTGCCTCCGGGAACCCGCAGGGACCATGAATGGAAACTGCTGTTATGATTTTGAACATTTCTTTGCCCGGAATAGTTGGAAGAATTTAACTTTGCGGCGATGCGCGCGTTTCTCTATTTATTTTCATTTCTGTGAAATACAATACTGTTATCATAGTCCATACACCCTGGGAATTCGCGAAGCATACAAAAATGATTGCCCGTTGCAGTGTTGGCGTTTTCTTTGAATCGTCGTTTCTTACGTTTTAAATTTGGCATACGAGAAAGTTTTCGATCTTGATTCATTCAACAAAGGGTTCCAAATCGTTGAGTGAAAGGGGCATTTGTTGGTATTACCTTCTCATCCATTTTCTTCAGCTGATTCATGTCGGCGAGGTTTATTCGATTGTTTTTCTTTGTGCTGTATTTCGCTTTTGATTGTAGGAATCGAGACAGTGACGGTGTTCGACGGTACTCGTTCAGAGCTGTTCGTTCGTTTTTCCACAATGCGTGCGTTTCTCCTGAAACTGAATTTCGGTCTCCGAGACCTTTCGTATATGGAATTGGAACGACATGCTGCGACACACCGTGGCCCAAGATGCGGTACAAATCCGAGTCAAAAGGCAGTGTCGTGTTATTTCGAAAGGTTCGGAAACAAGTGTGTTACCGCTGAGGGGACGCAGGTTCGACTACGTAAGTTGTGTAATACTCTTATACAGTACAGCACTTTTTCCATTTTCTGTCTTCGTATAAACGGTTTTTCTCAGATGTTCATAAAGAGGAAAATGGGGTGAAAGTTGGCGCAGTTTGCCGGAAGCAGTCAAGCTTGGAGATTATTTTCTCCATCTTCCAGTGTCCATGCGGAGACTTCATACTAAGCGTGGTTGGAAAGCTGAAGCAACGCTTCGGTTTGTTACTAGTCGTCAATAGTGACATTTTACCACTTGATGAGAAAGACATGCGTGTTCTGAGACATGGCGACATCATCAGAGGATTTTTCTCCATAATTCGTGAGTTATACTTGTACAGTATATGTTTTTAGTCACATTTCGCCAGAAACATCTTGAAAGCTACGTTCTGTTGCAGTAATTCCGAAACTCAGAGTGGAAATTTGATCAACATTCACCTATGGTTTTCAAACTGCTGGTTTATTTGAACACTGCAACGATTGCCGTTAATTTTAATTCGGAGCAGCCTTAACATTTCACATCAGCAATACCATGAGATGTTGCCAAGATCGTCAGACCATTTCCCTTATAATTCTTGAATCTCAAACCAATGCACCAAAAATATACCGAACTTGAATTGTATATGATGGGTTGATAGCGTAAAAACTGTCTGGAAATTTGTAATACAGTACAGTACACGAAGAGCTTATTTCCCACAATAACGGAACATTCCGCGAAAACTGCATTTGTCTTCTCTCAGATCAAACTGAGTGAACGGAAAGAGTCCAGAAATATTTTGTGTGAACAACGTCCATGATGACTCATCCAATAAAAGTAAAACTGAGTATCATTCAATATACTAGCTGTACGATTGACTTTAAGTTATGAATCAACCAGTTATGTAAAGTTATGTAACCAGTGAAGGATCTGCGGAAAATCTCTCTGGGGTAAATTTGGCGAATGGGACATTTTAAAAAGCATAGGTATTCTTTTGGGATTAGGACAGCATTTAAGTTTGACTGAGTTTAAGTTTGCAGATAATAGAAGCATAGTGTGATTTCCAATGTAGTGTTTCTTTAAAAATGATTGTGAAATGAAATTGGAAAAGTCATGAGCCAAATGGGGAAGAAGGTTTTTAAGATGTTCTGCATGTCGACGAAGAATTGATAAAATTCAACAGATTTTCATTGATTAAATGCGTTTCAGTCTGATTCTCTCTTCTGTTATATTGTCCAATCAACTTTTCATACGTATGCAACAGATTGTCTTGCATCAAGTGGAGATGCCTCATTGTTTGTGTTTTACCAAATTCAATTGGCAAATGATATTTGAATGAGTATCTGGGTGGGAAATTCGAAGATTCTGTGAGCCATCAAAAATAACTGGGGCTCAATTCCGGAGCAGAACAAGCATTAATCAGTAATACATGCATCAGAATTATCCTTGACTAGACTGAAAACACAAGCATTGAACAAATTGAGGATGAACAGAATTGTGTTCCTCCATGTCAGAAAACCAGAGATATTTTCATGGACAAATTTATCTTTTTATTTTTTATTTTTGCATGCCCCATTTTGTAAATTTAAAGCAACAAGTTTTTGTAGGACTGTCTGACTTATCACTGCGATTTGTCAAGGAATCCTTGCATCAAACTTCTATACACGTGGACTCATATCCACAACAATCTTGTCTGCAATTGTTTTCTCTGTAAAACGGATTACATATTTACTCGAGTACCAGCACACGTACCTTTTTCTCAAATTTCAAAAGAAAAAAGGGGTGCGCGTCATAAGCAGTTACAAACTTTTCAGGAAGTTTTAGGAAGTTGTGTGTTAGTTATACTTGAGTATAATGGAGAAATTTGTGACAAATGTACCAAGAAAACTTCTTTTACCAAAAACTTTGAAAATTGAGCAGATTCATGTTCAATTCACGTCTAAAGTAAAAATTTTTGTTTTTATTTTCGAAATTTTGTGGTTTTAGAGTCACTAAAAATGGGGTGCGGGTCTTACTGGGAGATACAATTTGAGATTCAAATTTTGAACTAAAAAACCCTGTGTGCGCGCCTCACTCCAGGGCGCCGGGTACTGGAGTAAATACGGTATTTTTGCCTGATGGAGTTCTCCACTGAAAGTCTCTGTACAATCGATTTTTTTCTGGTCGCGTAAATTTTGTCGTAGGGAGAATCGACCTGTATTTGGGTTTAACTAGACATTCTTCATAGTTGATAAAAATAAACTTGATCCACGTGTTCTATATATGTATATATATTTTTTTTCGAGTCTGTCACTTGGGCTGCTTTGCTGTACAAGAAAACCACAATTGAATAGGAAGGAATCAATACATGAATCGTTTTTTGCAGCTTCTTTCAGGATCATGTTCCTCCTCAGTGACAGCAGTCACGTCAGAGAAACGCAGACTTCGCTCCTTCTGTCATTTCCTTGGCTAGTTCTCAAGAATATCGCAAAATTTCTGCCACCATTTGATATGATGCAAGACTTGGTTCCTGTGTGTCGGCTGTTCTATGACCTGATGAAGGATGGAAGCAGTTGGACGCATGTGAAGTTTTATCTTCGGGATGGAATGCCATGTCAGCCATTTGGGCACTTCCAAGACTTCTGCAAAGTTGTATATAAGTAAGTCGCATTCATGGATTCGGTATGTTTTCTTCATTAACCCCCTGATATTAGGCATGTGCGGAAGCTTTCACTGATGTTCAGTTTTGACTCTGAACTGGATCCGCTCTGGCCACGGAACATTTTACGACCAATTTTCCAACATTATGATTGGAGTAAATTAGAGGTGCTCGAAATCGATACTTTGGACACCAACGAAGAAGCATGGTCTGAATTTCTCAGGAGGAGTGGCAAGAAGCTCATTCACCTGGAAATGCTCTCCGTGGAATGCATTACTCTTGCGGATATTTTATTGGAAGCTTCCAAAGCTGGGCACGTCTTGTTTCCCAAATGTCGGGAATTGCGTTTGCGGTGTTCCTTGGAGAAAATGTATCCTGCTAATATGGGACAGGCTTTTCCAAGGCAAGTAGTACTAGCATCATTGATGGTTTATGTGCTGTGTCTATAGTGAATGCATCGGTTACAGGTTGAAGAAACTCCATCTCAATCATGCTATTCTACATGACATGGAAAGTTTAATATCCAATTCGGTTCTGCTGCGGGATCCGCACTTGCGGCGGTTTCCTGATTTTCTGGGTTCTGGTGTGCTTTCAAGTCTTCATACCTATCAGTTGCCCGTTAAATTGGATGCCGGAGGTTGGAAACTTGCTGGGAAAATGGGAATATTTGCGAAGCTCGAAACCCTGAGCATGACTGGAGAGATCTTCAATAACATGCCGCCGGCTAACGAGAAAATAATTTTTTTCCCGAAGGTGAATATGAACGGGTGATTTTAATCTGACGAATGCAACAATGTGCTGCTAGTTGCTGTCTGTAAAAGGAAATTGTTTTACGCAGAAAGGCTGAGATTATAGATTAGAGTTTAATCTATAATCTCAGCCTTTCTGTAGTTTTAACGTAGATTATGAGCTAAACTTTTCACTGTTGTAACTCAATGGATTCTAACTCAATGTTTCAGCGAATGTTGAGACCAACTGTATTCCCTTATGCCTAAAATTTCATCCGCCTTTAAAATGGCTTTCTCAAGCATGTTATATTGCCCTGATGATCCAAGAAAAAAAAAATTCATTCTTCTGAAGCCTGTTTACAAGTGACGTTGACTTTCATCATTAGGCTTTTTTGATGTTGGTGTTCTACAACTTTTTGAGATATTCAAGTATTGAATGATTCTATTGAAGCTTCCTTTTGATATGACGTTTTTAATGACTGCTGTACGCATACCATGCACAGAATTTGTGAGTGTAAAACACGAAATGAGACAGGAACTGCGTTCAAATCCACTTTGAGCTGAGGAATGTTTATCAATTCTTGCTTCGAGAGGTTTATCACTGTATAAAAGCGTACAAAGTTTGTCTGGGTCAAAGTTCTGTGGATGATTCTCCATACATATATTTTTGCTGTACTGTAGTTGAAACACTGTGGCTGGAAGATGCCTCACCAATTGCTGCATGTCGTCATTTTCCGTTGATGCCATCATTGGAACACCTCTGGATCAGGAATGTACTTAGAGAAGAAACTTCTATAAAACCTACACAGGAAGTCATAAGGAGTCACAAGCACTGCAAGTCTTCAATTCAAGTCCATTCGAGTGGCTGGAAAATCTGAAATGTGTCTCTGCTGACGTTTGGGAGACATACATTCCGTATTCGAACATGATCAACTTGGAATGCGTAGCACTTTTCTTCCAGCACAAAACCGTTGAGAAAAGTCCTGGAGGTGTCTTCAAAGAGCTTCGGTCCTGCTCCAAACTGAGAGGTCTGATTCTGAAGGTGCCAGATAATCTCCCCTTGGAAACTATTGGTCAGGCTGGAAAATCTGAAATGTGTCTCTGCTGACGTTTGGGAGACATACATTCCGTATTCGAACATGATCAACTTGGAATGCGTAGCACTTTTCTTCCAGCACAAAACCGTTGAGAAAAGTCCTGGAGGTGTCTTCAAAGAACTTCGATCCTGCTCCAAACTGAGAGGGCTGATTCTGAAGGTGCCGGATAATCTCCCCTTGGAAACTCTTGGTCAATTGTCACAGCCGTTGGATTCATTGCGTTTCCTGAAACCAAACTCAACAAGGCATGGTCTGTGCTACGTCAAATCAGCCACTGTAAGGATTCTCTGGAGGATCTTTGGATTGAAGTGTGTAACTACAAGGTAAGAGCATATAATATGTAAAACCTGTAGTATATGCGCGAAATACTGTTTAAGCTTCCGATTAAAAATGGAAACACAGGTATACAATACTTTCCTCGATCCCCAGAGACCGTGGTCAAAGTCATTTAAGAACGATCTCAGAATCCATACCTGTGATGCAAAAGATCTTTTTGTTCCTTTTCACGCAAACACAGGCATGTACAACATACTTTGTTGGGGTTATTGGTAACATTTTAGTTGTTTTCTATATGGACTGCTTATTCGTCATAACCTTTCAAATCGTTGGCACTTCTGCGCAGGAAGGTGTTTTACGCAGTGAAAGTACTGTGCATCACGAAGGCTAAACACTGTTGAAGTTACCTGAATATCATCAATTGCTATTTCCTGTCATTTTTTCTTATTTCTGCTCGCTAAAATGCTCGTTTCCGTGACTCGAATTTTTTTGTTGTTCCTTTAAAATTCGATTAAAAGAGATATGATGATGTTTTCAATTCATTTATTGATACACGATGAGAATGGAACGATTAGCCTTTATAGGAGGATTAATCCATTGTTATGAATTGAAGGCGGTTTCATTTAATTGACGTTTTTGACTAAATTATCCTTGGAGTCATTGGGGAATTGGTTCTCTGAATTACATTGAGTGATTTGCCAATCGTTGATTGTTTTGAACCACGGCTGTACATTACTGCATATTCTGTGGGTTCAACGTACCCTCTCTCACTTCCCGCGCTTTCTACTCAGGAAGTGCCGAAAATTCTCCGAGCTGTGAAGGTGTTCAAGCGACTGAAGAATTTAGTGTTGTTCTCGAAAACTGAGATGGGCAGCGGCAAAGGGTTTTCGGAAACTATGCAAGGCTGCCTCGGGCCAGTGTCTTCTTTGCATCAAGTGACTTTCGTTTGTGAGCTTGGACCGGATCTACGTCACCAGTACGTCCGAACGCTGCAGGTCGTCGTTCTCTCGAGCCTTAAAAGCAGGTCTAAGCAGTGTTCTAAAATGAGGCTTACCGAAGCTGAACACGGATTGGTCAACCACGTCCCACTCGAAAGCCATAAGGTACGCTTTTCGGCGATCTTCAATCCGCGGCTTGATAGACCATCGTCACAGCCTCGTCCTAGCGTATTGCTCCTAGATATCGGACTTTAATTTCTCTGACCCCCTCACCCCACCGAGATGAAAACAAATTTTGATTGCTGATGCACAGGAAATCTGTCGAATATAAAAATGTAGCAGATGGTATCCGTGAATAATCTAAACTTCCTAAAGAATTCAGCATTTCTAACTCTTGTGTCCTCCAACTGAAATCATGATGAAAGGATGGATGTGTTTGATTGATTTTCTGCAATAAGGATTGTTGTCAGGAAAGGACTTCGACCCATGTCTCAAACACACATCATCTATTCTTCTTCTTAGTGCACCACAAAAATTAAAAAAAAAGTAATCAGTCAAGGATAAGATTACAATTTTGTAAGGTCAAGAGCTCATGTCAGAATGTTTCCTGTTTGTCTCCTCAAGAACCTTTCCCAGATCATGGGACTGATAAGGGAAATGGGATTGGGTGAACTGTTGGGAGTTACAGAAGTTGTGGGCAGGTGTTGTTGAGCCAGTATCCAAGAAAGAGGTGAGAAATAAAACTCAGTTCACAGCCTCTACAAGGCCAGATCCTCCTTAGTGGAGCCTGTGAGAAGTCCTCCTTATATTGCACCTCAAAACCCGAGCCACAGGTCATCAGGCACACATCCAATCCCTTACAAGCCTTATTCAGACACACAATCAACATGCAACATGTTTCACACAAGACATTCCCTGGCAGGTCTTTCCTCCTTGAGGCAAAGCTGCCAAGTGTCTGCTGGCTTTGCTGACAATCTTGCAGAAAACAAAGAACAATGGCACCTGCGCCAATCCAGTCCCATTATCTTGTTTGCCTTCCCAGTTCACCGCAATGTGGTAAACTGGGTGCGCAGCAGGGTTTCTACTGCGCATGCCTTTCTTGCCCTGCAGTGTTGGCGCACCCAAGCAAGGATGCTTTGCTTGTGTCATGCCACAAAGCGCAACCCCACAGGTGTTGCACTTAGGTGTAAAGATGGATCCTTACTCTCCCCCCCCCCCCATTGCAAAATTATGGTGTTTTTTTATGTTTCCATTTGCATTAAAAAGAGCATGTTGCGTATGAAAGTTCTTTGCCTACTGCTGCCTCTGTTGGACAAAGATGAATTGGGCATCCATATGCATGGTCCAAGTGTCCAAGTTGTCCTTTGTGGTTTCAAGGGAGCTTGTGATGCCTCATGTGCATCACAGGTGTGATCCAAGGGTGGGGCAATACTATCCTGGTTCAATCCATGGTGGATGATCCCCAGCAATTTTTCAGATCCTGGATCCGGTGGTCGTGGTTGACCCCTATTTATGGCACCATCTCCCATGCATTGACTATCCTGACGTTCGGACCAGCTCCCACCTGGTAATCGCCCCTGCCCTTGCAAGAAAGAACCATAAAAGGACACATTTTTCGTGCATGAAAACGACCATTAGCAGCATGAGTTTCAACAGGAGGCAGCCTGGGGAAAACAGCAATCAAGTTACCCAGATTAAAATGTGTTAATTTTTATTTGTTTGCCTAGTTGATGAACTGGTTATGATGTGCCTCCGCCCACTGTTTTACGTCCTCTGGGGATAATTGGCAGTCCTCAGGTGTTGCTCCAAACTTTCCATCAGTGTTAGGGAGAAACTTACCTTAACATAAATATGTTAGTTTTTGCAAGTGGATCATTTTGTGAAGTAAAGTTTTAAGAAATGTTGAAATAAAAAACAGAATCAGCCTGGGACAAGGCCGGGGAACCTTATTTTGGTTTCCCTGATTTAAATTAGAAATATATTTCAAGAAATTTGTCCCACAGATTTAATACACAAATATTAGTTTTTCAGACAACACAACACTCAACAGAGCTCCACCAAAATTCTCATAGTTTTGCAATGTAGACACTCCAAAAGTTTGACAGCAAGTGGCTTTGGTAAATTCATTCTCCTGTGAAATCGGGGGGAAACGGAAATCGGTTTCTGGTTTTCTTTGAATTGCTGTTGTCCTTGGTGAGTTCCTTCCGTTCGAGGGTTGGAACTCTTATCAGATTTTCGTGGTTCTTGTTCCTTTTTATATTTTAATTTTAATGATTCGCGAGTATGTGTCGTTCCCAACAATCAGCCTCAAGAATTTGAGGATCACGTTAATCAAACATGGCTTTTGGATGGGAGTTACCCTATTTGCAGAATGTATGGTACTATTGTATGCTCTCTCCAAAGAAGCCAGATGAGTTGCCCATGTCAATTCTTGGCCCTCTACTACTTTCACTTGAATCTGGGCTGAAGTGCAGATTGATAGTTCACAGCACCCACTACCTTTGGAGTGTGTGGCCTCTGCCAGATGTTGAATGTCATACCCAAGCAAATGTTTAAATGCATTGCTCACAAATACAGAATCACAGTCAGAGTGAACAATTTCAAAGAGTTGAAATTGTCTAAAAACTTTGGCTCAGAAAGGTACAGTCAACCCCATTAAACCACCCCGGATAAACTCCCACCCTAGGTTCCTGCCAACTTTTCCTCCAAAAGAAATCTCCCTAACTTTGAAGCCAAAGGAGACCCCCGTGTAGCCACCAACTGCCATCTGCCAACATTTTTTCAGAACAAACTGGATCTTCCTATTGTTTTTTTTTGAAGGGACATCTTGCCAGAGCTAAAATGTGAGCCACCAGAAAGGAGCTGCTCCCCCTTTCCCCAGTCCCACTCCCCAGGTGGCTGCAGTCCATCTCTTGTGCCCATGCTTGAGAGACTTCAGAAAGGGGACTGCTCCTGGTTACAGAGGAAACACATAGGAAATAGTGTAGGAGCCATGGAGCACTCTTAAAATGCCCTATGTAATGTCTAAATTAATATAATATTTAACAATATTTATGCTTGAAAATTGACTAAGTTATAGCAAAATGCCAAAAGATTTTTCAAAAGCATATGCAAATTTCAAAAACGTAATTTTACATTCTCAATTTTATCTGTACCATTTTCAACCATTTCAACAAGAAAAACTGAATTCATAAAGTTCACCTTGCACATACTCTTGAAAAAATTTTGAAATTGAAAGAATATTGAAAAAATTACAATGAGCTAAAATGAACAAAACAGAATTTTTTGAAAAACTCCATTTCCCATTTTGCCAAATTTACAAATGTGGCAAAAATTCATTTCTTGATGAAAATTACTTTTGAAAACTTTATAAAAGGCACCTTGATGTTTGCCACATTTAAAATTTTTAAATTTGGAAATATCATGAGTATTGACAAAATTACAATGATTACAGGGAAATGCCATAACCTTCCCTAACCTCCCAGTAAGTTTCTGTGAGGTTATGGGAGTGCTGTAACCTCACAGAACAGTTCTGCAAGGTTAGGCAGGGCTGTAACCTTGAAGAACTGTTCTGCAAGGTTACAGCACTGCCCAACCAGCCCTGCCTAACCTTGCAGAACTGTTCTGTGAGGTTAGGCAGGGCTGGTTGAGCAGTGCTGTAACCTCTCAAAACACTTCTGCAAGATTGAAGAAGGGCCATAACCTCGCAGAACTGTTCTGCAAGGTTAGGCAGTGCTGTAACCTTGCAGAACACTTCTGCAAGGTTGAAGAAGGGCCATATCCTTGCAGAACTGTTCTGCAAGGTTAGGCAGTGCTGTCACCTCACAGTAAATGTGTTGAACTTAATTTTACCAAATTTCATTCCCCATAATATTATGGAGTGTATTTTCCAGGCTACTTATTGAGGATTCCAGTTTACAAAGGAGATTGTTCCAATATTGTTTGAGTGTGCTGTATGTGAAGGACTTGGAGCTGATGGACCCTGATCACAATACCCCCTTCGAAGATGCTGTGCAATTTCTATCAAAATCACTGCAGTGACATGCTTCTTCACAGTTCATGATACAACCCTTGATATCATATTCAGACTGTTTGCAAGATGTACTAGTAATTGGAAATCATCAAGTTATGTCCTGAATTTTGCATTGGTTGTGGAAATTATTTTTGTAAATGAGGTTATTGATTTAATGAATGTACTGGATTTGACTGTCTTTGGCTTTTGGAATACCATTATTGTTTTAAAAAAAATTTGAACCCACTTACTGTTAATTATTTTGTATGACCTCTTTGGTGCTTCATCAACTCTATGAAAAACCTTCTTGATGGAGTTGCACCACCAAGTTCTTGCTGAAATTTTTATTTATAAATTCTGCTTAGTGATTCTTGTGATTATGATGTGAGTCAATGTTTTATAGGTATGTAATATATTGAACATTGCCCAAGTTTTCCTCACAAATACAAAGAAGCCTTCTCTTTATTCAATTCACCAGTAAATCTTCATCACTCTCATCCAACTCGACTGCAGCCACACTTTTGAAAGGAGACCTCAATTGGAATGGGGAATCATCCCACAGCATACTTTGGACAGTGTAGACAGTTGGCAACCATCCAGTTCCAAATGACTTGTATAAGAGGGGGACATGCAGTTCAACTCCATGTACCTCCCCACAACAGTCTTCATATGGGTTTCATATGAATTTTTAATCTGTGGAAATCCATAAAGGTATCAAGGAATATATAATTTAATGGTTACTTTTATTTATACCATACCCATGTCTTCACATCCATGTTCACTGCATGGCCATTTCTGCTGAAAGCAGGCACCATTTGTGTGGCATCCTGGATATACAATTCCAAGTCAGGCCCAGTAAGGTGTGTTTTCTTTGCAGCTTCCTCTTTCAGGATGAGTTGAAGGAGATTTATGAGGAAAGTTCCTGGGGAGTGGTATGAAAAAGTACATATTTCAGCAAAATATAACAGTAGTGAAGCTAAACACATTCTTTATGTACTCTCCTGGTTTTTAGAGGCACTACTCTTATGCATTCCAAAAAGCAGTTGTTTTCAAAATGCAATGAAGTAGCTTTTCCTTGAAGTCCTCTTCACAAAACAGGTAATCCCTCCAGCAGAATTGAATGGAAAGAAAGCACGCATGAGTAAGTTGTACACAAATCCATGACTCATTGGCTCCTGAAAAGTACACATTTTCAAGACCTTGGAGTTTCACAAATGTAGCAATGAAATCACTCAAGAATAACATACCTTCTTAACATGGCTTGTCACCTTCTTGCTTAATAATGCATGATTGTCACCCCTTTCATATTCTGCCAGGACAGCCCTTGCAAACAGCTGTATTCTTCTAATCAAGTCACAAAGATCATCACACTGCAGGAAAAGGCCTCCAAGTTGACCATGCTGCAAAGTTCCTGTTCCAACCTGAACACAACATACCTCATTTTCCTGTGTAGAAAGACAGTGAACACTCAAAAAAAATTCTCCAGAGACATATATTTACTAGCTCTCCAACATTTATACACATACCTCACCCAAAGATTTGTTGATAACTTCTTCAACTGCAAATGACAGGCTTGAAGATGTACCCCTGTATTCCTTTGGGAAGACAATTTGCTCTGAAGTGAGCACACCAGGTACACATTTTTGTGGAACTGGCCAGGAGGGATCAGTGTTTCTTTGCGCTCTTTTGAAGTTTTCTCAAACAAAACCTTCATCAAACAAGAAAGAGCACTTTGACCCTCTCCAATCATCATGTGGCCCTGGGAAACATAAATGAAAGTATCAATAGGTACCAAATCATCAGCATGATATAACATTTTGAAACACAACAGGTAACATCCCAAGAATTTGAAACCATGGGTAAATGACATTACATATATATCATACACATTTCAAATGTGGAAGGAGGCATATAGAGTATCATTCATAAATACAATTATAAATTTCCCTTGGTTCAAAGATTCCATCATGTTAGAAATGCATCAATAATTTCTGTTGCTCAAGTGAAGAAGTAATCATTCAAAATTTTGGTTTCTTGAAAATGTGACTCACCATTATAATCTGGTGACTTCCCAATGAGAAGATTGTACATGTTTGTGTGGTCTTTCATGGCCCAAACCATGAACTTTGCAAATTGCAGAACAGCTTCCTTACTTTTATTCAGGTAGCATGATGGCAGCTTTTCAAGAAGGCTTCCTGTAAATTGTAAAGTAGTATTCACAAATTGTGATTGAGCAAGCTTCACTTATTGGGCATAGGTTACATACCTTCAGTATTTTGCTCAGCAAACTTGGAGTATAATTTTGAGATTTCATCCAGAATAGGTCCACCAGCATCAGCCCCAGCACTTGGGCTTATTTGAGTAGAAGTACCAACAGCAGCAGGGGAAGTCACATGTACCTCATCTTCATCTTGGTGTGTAGGGGCCTCATGTGTCACCAAGTCATCAACACCCTGGAAAATGCAATCCTTATCCACATTAAATGTGCATCATGATGTACATGTCATAAGCACAGATACATATACACTGTTTCATGGATGCATTACAAGACTAACAGTTTGTAAAGTTTGAGAATAATCCATACAAGTACAGATGTGATTACTAAGCACTCACATGCATTCTTTTCCTCTTGCTTCCAGTACTTGAGTAGAAGTACCAACAGCAGCAGGGGGAGTCACATGCACCTCATCTCCGTCTTGCGTCAAAAATGTTCTGCAAGGTTACAGCACTGCCTAACCTTGCAGAACAGTTCTGCAAGGTTACGGCCCTTCTTCAACCTTGCAGAACTGTTCTGCAATGTTTCAGCACTGCCTAACCAGCACTGCCTAACCTCTCAGATCAGTTCTGCAAATTTACGGCCCTTCTTCAACCTTGCAGGTTCTGCAAGGTTACAGCACTGCCAAACCTTGCAGATCAGTTCTGCAAGGTTATGGCCCTTCTCCAACCTCACAGAACTGTTCTGCAAGGTTACAGCACTGCCTAACCTCTCAGATCAGTTCTGCGAGGTTCTGCTTTTTTAATATTCTAAACTTCCATGTGGCTGTGTGTGAACAGAAGTTTTACAAATTTAGATGTTCTTAAATTTGTAATAAATCTCTATAAATTGAAAAATAAGAATAATTGTTTTTTAGTTTTTGTACAAAAAGCATTTTGTGTTTTTCACTGTATCTCCATCACTTATAATCTGTTTTAGAAGTTCCAAAAATAAAATTTTGGAATTTTAATGGCACTTGCTACATGTGAAAAAATTTGAAGTTTTATTTCTTATTAAATTTTCTCCAAATTTTTGAAGGTGGAAAAACAGGAAATGTTCCCCTCCTGCAGTCCTGGCTGGGGACTCTGTAGGAACCATTGATTAAAAAATTAATAAAAAAAGAAATTCAATTTATTGAAGCATGTATGTGATGAGGATAACACAAAGGAACTGTATTTATGTGTTTCCTTTTATGAATTTAAACACAGCAAAGTTTTGGAGGTAAATGAGAACTCATTGTCCTGATACACTGTTTATACCCCTTAAACACACTGTCTCAACTCTCTCATAGATTTGCCTCAAGGAGAGAGTGATGTGCTTGGGGAGTGAGGGGCTGCTGGGGCACACTGGCTCATATTCTAGTGGAGCACATATTAGCTCTGGCAAGATGGGCGTTCCAGTTTTTTTACCCTGATAAACTGCTAATGTTTATTCCTCACTCAAAGGTTTTCCTATTCCAAATCATATGCTTGAAGATTTATTTTCTTATATTAAACCTCTTGAATATTATTGTTTCCTTGCACTCTGTTCTGTCCAGAATTTACATAAACTATCCACCAGCAGAAACTGGTTCCATCATGGAACCAGTTTCAGTTTCTGCCTGCCTCCCCCCCACCCTCAATAAACCACCAACCCCGTTAAATCGCCATGATTTGGCAATCATGTACTTACTGAAATGATTGACAGCAACTATGGCATATCAAAATTCTGCACAGTGTTTGTTAGTGGACCAAAAAAATCTAATACCAGGCATTCTCAAGGGCAATTATATTCAATGGCTTTCATGTGCAATCCAACAAACTGATTGGGTTGATCATACCTGAAACAAAGATCACTGGCAAGAATATGTTTCCAAATGTCTTGTCTCATCTTTGGCCAGAAAAAGCATTCCCTCAGAGTGCTATAGACTTTTTCCCAACCTGCGTGGCCACGCTCCTTGTGGTATGCATCAATGATCTTTCTCCTCTTATCCTTATTGGGTTTTACTCTTGCCAATGAGTTATTCTCCAAAATTCTGTTCAGTGCATCCAATGCTTGTAGTGATTGACCAGGTCTGTGGATAATTTTGAAATCAAAGGTTGCAAGCAGATTCAGCACCTCATCCATGGATCCATTGAGTTCCTCACAAACGATGTCTTGGTGTTGAGGCTGTTGGAATGTTTTCTTGGGCCACAGCCACCATTGCTGCTACTGCTGCCTCAATGGCCACTGCCACTGGCTTGTTCTCTGGCCTCTTACTAGCGTACCAGGCAGGCACAACATCCATTGCTGGGCCCCAGACAAATTCCACGGCTGGGTTTGTTGCAAGCAGGGCCAACCATAACCATCCTGTACAAACCACCACAGCAGCATGAGGAACTGATGATCAACCAAGCACAGGGGGGACACTTACCGTCTCAACAAATCTCAACATTTTCTGCATCAAGATAGATTTGTCCACCAGCCAGGAACTACTGCCCAAATGTCCTCAGCGCAGCTTGCGTGGCAACACAGAACTGTGATGCCATCCTCTGGGTCAGTTCATGCTCCCGCATGTTCATTTCTGCTTCTACGGCTTGCAGCTGCCGTCCGACCAATTTGGCCACCTGCACAGTGATCATGATGCTGTGCACCAATGCTTGCATGGAACTGAGGCGCTGCTGTGCCGCTTTGGCAGCAGCTGTCTTGCAGGCCATGCGCTCCTCCAACAGTCAATGGCGGACTCTTGCCTACTTGGCAGATGCCACCGCTGGCAGCAAAGACACAACGTGGTGCCACCCAGCTTTGGTAAGGCTCAACAGGTTGGCAGCATTTGCCTCCACCATGGCTGGGAGCTGCACAACCAGTGGCACTGCAACCACCTCCCTGACTGCCATGGGAGCCTCCTCCACCACTTGGGCAGGAGCTGCATTGGCAATCACCAGAACCAGGGGTGTCCCATTGGTGTCCTCTGCAGCATGCAACAAATAACAATGTCAGTACACCAAACACTGTCACAACCTTTTGCATCAACACTTACCTGCTGCAGAACTCTCCAAAATGTCCTCCTTGGATATGTGCCACTTTAGCATTGCAGGTGTATCCCCGCTATGTTTGCATTTGCAGGGGGGGGGTCCATTGAGCACAGGCTCCTTTTTGTTGTTTCAGGGTGGGTCCTTGACCTGGTTGCTGACATCAATTGGGAAGCTGCGGCAAGCAATGACCAACGTGCACCCTTTTCTTTTTGCACAGTTCGCTTTCTTTTTTGTTGGTTGTTTATTGAATTGTTTGGTTTGTGGTACGCTTGTCAACTCAGAGATCTGGAAGAAGAAGGAAGATCAAGTTCTCATCACTCCACCCATACTGCATGACAAAACGCAACACTGGTCACTCTGCGCCTGCATCCGCACCACCCCAAACCAAAATCCTGCTCTGGGAGCAATGGTAGTTGCCTAAGACCTAAACCAGGACCCAGTAGCTACAGTACCTCAGTTGACCCTGATTTTCTGCTCCTTGAGCAACAGAGGGTGTGACACAACACTGGGTGCCTGCCTCTGCTTGGGAGAAGGCCATCTGCCACACACTACAACCTACTCAATGCTCTGGACAGCCCAAAGGCTGACTCTGCAGCAGCCAACGGTAAGCCGCGCATGTCACCATACCTCTTTTTTGTTCTCAGGGGGCCCCTGATAGCTGTGCGCACAAATCCAGAGTGAACGCTGACACAACAACTTCCATGCAATGCAGGGATCTGACACCAAGCACAGAGCAAAGACAATGAGATCTCCAGTCATCCCAAAATTGTTGTTGCACTTTTTTTCAATTCCACTTGGCCACTCCATTTGACTGATCAACAGAATTTTGGGACCTTGGCCCCAGGCAAGATCCCCAACTGGAATGACCAGCCTGGCTGTCTTCTGCAGGCTTTCTTGGTGCGCCTGCGCGCCACCATTTTCTGTATCCTACTGGTCAAGGACGCTTTGTGTCCCTGCTGCCACCGCACCTCCAACCTTCCACCCCCTGCACGGCAGTGACATCTACGCAACCCCAGCTTCAGTGTCCTTTGGCCTCCTACAGCCTACTGGCCGCCAGTGCACAAAGGGAGGATTTTCTGGGGTTGCAAGTGACATGGTATGACCCAAGCGTAGCATCTGTGCTTGGGCACGTGCACATCCACAAGTCACCAAAGCAACCCAAGGACCAGGACGTGGAGTGGCACCTGGTTTGCCTCAATGCAGTAAACTGGGTGAACAGATATTGATCAGGACTGAAACAATACTTGGCAAAGGCTCTGAAGCCTTCATGTGACTGCAAACCTTGCCTGATCGTGGATTGTGTTGAGGATTGTTCTCTGAGGCTTGTCTGAGCAATTTACGTGTTTGTGTGATTGAAAGTGTGTATGAGGATTTTACTTTCTTGTTTGCCTGTTGGTTTCTTTAATAAACTAGCTTGTGGGACTCCCATCCGGAGGATCCGGCCTCATAAAGGCTGAGCAACGCTTACATTCATTTTCCTAAAACTCTTTGTCATTCCGGCCTGACATTTGATGACTTTTGTTACCTGCTGGATCTGTCTGCACAAGAACTGCTCCCAAGGAAATGGAGGATGCATTGCAGTGAACCACAATGGGCCATGAAGGATCAACCCATTCTAGTCAAGCTGTATCTGCCAACATGTTTTTAATGAGGTTGAAATCTTTTCTGCTTTGGTTGACCACATAAGTTTGGTGGCTGGCTTTGGTGCAATGGTTCTGCATAGTGCTTTCTCTGTATTGGCCAATTAGTGGGTAGGTGAGATCAAAAAGACACGTCTCCATGCCCAAAAATTGCTGCATTTGGTGTCTTGTTTTGGGTTGTGGATATTTACAGACTGCTTCAATGTTCCTCTCAGCCAGTTGGCTTCCTGTTTGATCCACCCCATACCTAGAAATGTAGTTTTATGGGCCAAGAGGGTGGAGTTTAGTATGTCAATGCAGGCGCCTCTTCTTGGAGAGTCTGCAGTACTGTTGGGCTGGATTAAAACAAAGAGTTAGGAATAAACAAACAAAGTCACTCCACCTTTATGAGGCTGGATCCTCCTTGCAGGAGTCCCTTAGCAATGTAATTCAAACACCAACCAAATGAACAAACCAACAGCAAACAATTCCAGAGAACAGAACAACCAACTCAAACAAGATTCAATTCAACACACACAAGATAAAAGTTCCCAAGATGTTCCTCCCAACACAACTCACACTTCAATGCCATTCCTTGCATTCACTAAATCCTCTTTTGGTGATTGATTCTTATCCTGTCACCCAGTTTTCCTCATTGTGGCAAACTTGGTGCATGATCCAGATCACATCAAAATGCACACAAATGCTGCTGCAATGCTGATGTGCCCCAGTGAGGATGTTATGCTTGGGTCACGCCACGTTTCCCCACACTGCAACCCCAGGAAATCCCCCCCCCCTCTTTGGTTGCTGGCGGTCATTAGGCTGACAGGGGCCAAAGGACCCCAAAGTCAGGGTAGCAGAGATGCTGTTCCACAAAGTGGGGTGCTACTGGGGTATGGTGGTTGTGCCAACAGAGCTACAGAGCAACCTCAATGGAGGCAGAAGCTTGAAGATGATGGTGCGCATGCGCACCACCAAAAGCCTTCAAGATCACAAGTAGGCTGATCAGAATGTTTGGGATTTGCACCCTGGGCGGATGCCCCCCCCCCCCAAAGTGCATGATAGTGTGTATAAAGAGTCCATTGCAAAGAAGTCTTTGTCAAGAGTTCCACATAGGTTGTTGTACAGTTTGGTCTGTAGCATCAGTGTTGTAACTTCTGGTAGACCACATTGCAATACCCACATCACAATCATTGTCACAATCGTTTGGTCATTTCCCTGCTCTTGGCAAGTGTCCATCCAGTGTGATGCGGCATTTGGGGATCCCCTGTAGGTTAAATTGTAAGTGTACAGGCCCAGGTCTTACCATAATTCACTGCCAAAGCAGCCTTTGGGTGTTTGTGGCAGCTACAGGTGTCCCCCCTCACCCAAACTACCCATGTCCATCGCAGAAAAATTTTAATTCTGACATTAATTTCCTTGTCTAATGACCAAGATTTTTCTAAACAGAATTTTTCTTTAAAATTTTAAGCAGAAGAAAAGAAATGTGCAATGCAACATTCACTCAAATTGAAATTTTGGCTTTGTAAAATTGTGCTGACAACAATTTTATCTTACTCAGGATATCATGCCACACAAAAATTGAACATATAAATTTGTCAGTAAATTTTGAAATCAAACTGCTGGCTTGAAATCTAGTATCCATATCCTTTCCAGTGTCATTTGAAATCTTCATTGAAGAATGGTATACTTCTTTGGCTTGTACTTTTGAAGGCCAAATAGCATCAATTTTGCTTTCCCACCTAGTATTTGACAATGGCTTCAGAGTGAGTTGTTTTACATGCTTCTTAAGGATGCTCCATCTTTTTAAAGATGCTGAAAAGAAATTAATATATTTCCTGCACAGTGTAAAAAATTAATCGTTTCAAAATAAATTTTTGCTGTATCATTCACAACTAAATTTAGACTGTGAGCTAAACAAGGAACATTCTCTTGAATTGGTCTCTAAAATTTTATGTTGCAGCCCATTGTATTTCTCTTTCATATTGGCTGCATAAGCCTGTCCATGCAGGTTTTTTGTGTCTAAATTGAGCTTGTCAAGATGACTCACTACAAGATCATACAAGCCTTAACCAGTTGTATCCTCCGCAGGACAAAAGCCTAAAAAATGTTCTTGAATTTCATTACTCTTCATTTTTGAATTTTAGTGTAGAAAGTGAATGATGATTGACATCTGATCCACATGACTGACATCAGTGGTTTTATCAAGAATAATTGAGTAATACTTTGCATCTTTGACCATTTTCATGATATTTTGATGCACAGCACCAGATAATAAATCAATGATTTCATTTTGTATTTGATGTCCAAAATAATGAAGAATATTTTTTAAAACTAAACCTTTTACAACACAATGTACATGCTCTGCCATGACTATCACATTTGGAAATTGTTTCTATCAATTTCAAAAAATATCCATTATTTTTTTCGAGTAGCTGATGCTCTGATGCCCCACAAAAAGCGAACATTTGCCTGGCTAAAAACATAATTGCATGGATTATGTGCTCAATTATGGAATGCCAGTAAGCCTTTTCTGTTTCATACAACTTCTGCTACCTTGAATCAATAGTAACATTTTTGGAAAAATCTGCTTGTAACTTGGCAAAAATACCACTGTTCTTTATGTGTGTGGTACTTTTCTCATGTTTGCTCAAAATGAATGACAAATGTGTCCAATCATTGCATCCTGCAACATTACTTAGTTATGATTTCCCTCCACCATAAAGTCTGCAATATAAACAATACACAGAATCTTTTGAAGCTGAATATATTAGCCATACTCTTATGACCTTCTCACAATTGGGAAATAACCTATGATACTAAGATGAGGAACATTTACAGTCAAACTTAATCTTTTGGAAAATTCCATTCCATGATTTGTTTAGGATGATTTAGAACTACTAAATCTTTTTGCTTCAAGATTAAAATGTTTGGCCAAGTACCTACATCCTGCATCAATAAAGTATCAAATTCATTTGACATAAATCCTGGCACTTGTTTGTCACTATAACTAATTTCTTCCAATGGGCATTCCAGGCTTTCATCTTCACTTCCTTCTTTATCCAGCATTGTAGTCCTCTGTATGTCTACTTCCTGTGATTGGCATTCTGCTTGTAGTGTGACTTCTGCATGTGCACCTTCTATTTTGTTGATTGGTTTTGCCTCCAAGAACTTTTTCAAAGAACCAGACAATTGAATGCATTGTTCCTCTCTTGCAGCCCTCCTCTTCTTGTTTTGAGCCCCAGAGAGCTTATTGTTTGACTTTTTCAGACATCTAAAAAATTTTAGCCAGTGACCATGATTATTAGGTATAAAATACAATTTCAACATTCAGCAAAAATAATAAGACATGAAACCAATTATGCATATGCACACAACTTGTCTCTACCATCCAGAATGTAAAAAATCTGAAAGTTGAACAGATTAATGTGATAATATCATCTCAGCAAGATACCAACATCAAGCACTTTTAATCAATCTCACTTTGTTTCTATAGGGAATACTATCTCACATACAATTTTACATACAATGGTCATTTTCAAGGATTTAAATTTTTTTCTTTCAATTTTCCATCAAATTCAGCAAAAACAGATAATTTTCAAGCAGACAAGAGATACAGTGAAATCAGCATAGCAGCTTAGTTGTAACAAAATTTTGTAGTCTTCCAACAATGTGGCCATTTGGAAAGGGCCTGAAAACAAATCAATTGTAACCTTTTCCTGATCACACTATGATGAGATTTGTTGTAAAAAGATGCTACTGTACTGACCAAATATTGAAAAAAATTCAAAATGGCAATTATGTGAGCTTCCTAATTATTTGTGATCTGATCCACAAAGGTCATCAGATTATAGCCCCAAGAAATTTTAAAACATTGCAGCTAAACTTGAATTTAAACTTTGATTTTCATTATTTAAATGCTATTTAGGAATTGCCAGGGAATCTTTTCTGAAAAGCCCTGCATCTGCCATGCCTGTCCCAGGCACTATACAAACCTTATGGCCACCTCTGAGCACTGGGAGCAGGGATCTTATTTAAAGCCCAACTCTACAAGGGGCATTGCATTCCCACTCACCAAAGTAATTCTGACATCTTTGAAAACTTGAAAATTCAACATGTCCCTCATCATGATTTTATAAGCATTTCCTAACATACATATGTTCAAGGCAATTTTAAAACACTGCATGACTGAGAATAAAAACTGCGAGCCACACAAAAACTACTAATTGTCATGTATTGTACAGCAAATGCATTGTATGTGGCAAGGAATTATTAGAGAAATTAGGAAAATTGTACCATAAATTAATGCCTTGTGATTTCAATTCCCAACAAGTTTTAGGCATCCAGTTGGGCTTATCTTTGCGTCCATTTTTGCTATAGTGGCGTGTTTTGCATTCTGGGAGAAAGTGCCTCAGTCCTACATCTTAAAGATGATCTACTTATCACACTTGAAAATGAGGGGAAATTTATTTTGCATTGGTGCATTTCCAATCTAAATTATTGAAGCTAAAGAAAAATGGGTGGAGGAGCAGAACCCATGCAAATGAGAAGAAAATTGGGCAATGAATAGGGGACAGGGACACAATATAATGGGACTTGGGCAGGCATATCTTTACTGTGCTTTCTGACCTTGAGGCAGAACATTTAAAAAATGAAAATGAAAAGCCCAGTTGGTTAGTCAAGTTTAATGAAATTTTGAGGGAATAAGAAAAATATCCCTGATAGAAACTGGTCCTTGTATGATGTTTTTGATGAAAAAATGGAAATGAGCCGTTGCTCTTGAAAAAATGAAAACTGTGATTATGTTTTCATTTGTTGTTAACAAATTGCTCAAAAATTTTGAGAATCTCAGAACTTGTAGGAAACATGTTTATAGTGGTACAAGCTGAGGTGCCCAGCCACACCTGGGCAAGGTGTGAGGTAGCAATGATAATTAATATTTTAAAACCATTTCTTTTTGCAGTGAATCAAATCTTATAGGGATGAATTTTTACACATTTACTGAACTAACCTTTTTGATGTATGGCTACCAGTCCCCCAGCTCATTTGCTGCATTATGGGCATTTCATATGCAGGTATAGGGCCAAGGGTATCACTGGGAACCACCCAGTTCATTATTCCTGGCTTCACATTCCATTTTCTTTTGAATGACCAACTGAGGCCATACTGCATCACATCAGTTGCCAAACTTGATGCACCATATGGATCTGAAAGCACACATAACACAAACAGATCTGCAGATTTCCTGGAGCAGTGCTGAAATCCAGATTTGCTGGAGCAGGTTTCTCCCTTGGTCTGTGAGTTGAGTGTATGTTGCAGTGATGTTGGATGTTGATGGTTTGGGTGTTTGTGGCATTTGTTGTTGGTTGTGCATTGGGCAACCTCTAGTGGTCCCAGACAAACACCACATGGCCTATGCATCATGTGCTGGGCAACTTTGTCAGATAAGTCAGGGTTCTTGGCAGCATCTGGAATTTCCCCTGACACAAACTTGTCATATTCTGATGGGCACTTTGGACTAAACTCTGATGTCAGTTTGACCAGAAGATGTGCATGAGGAAGACCTCTCTTCTGATATTCAATGACAATACATATATGCCAGCACACTTCCAAAGATTTAGTTCACCTTGATGTCCTCCATGATTGCCCTTATCTTCAAATTGAAGACCCTGGCTTTCAAATCTGGATGATCTGGTGGTGTCTGATTGGCCATGAGATTGTCTGTTATCTCTGTCCATTTTGGGTTGCACGTGCTTGGGATAAACAAATCAGGTTTCCAAACCTTGCAGACAATAGCCATACTATCATAGAAGTGCTGCTTCATGCACCTCTCACTGCCAGTAAAAGTTGGCTGGGAGAATCACACAGCCAATCTGATCCAATGAGTGGTTATTCCAGGTCATATCTTGGATACCCTTGAGAACTTCTATGTGGTGCATCTTCTGCTTCATCTGTACAAACCTCACTTGAGCTAATTCAATTTTTGCATACTGATCTACCACATACAGCTGTAAGAGTCTTCCAACTTTCAAGATGAGGGAGGGTTCATTCCTTGGTGACAGCCTATAGGCATGGAACTCTCTTGTAGTTCCATATCTAGCAGTTCCTTTGGCATAATTCATATCTGGGCATCACTTCAGTTTCCCAAATGGAAACAGCAATGGGTACTAGAGGGGGCCATACTGTGCCCAAGACTCAAAAATTCTGTAGAAGCCTCCTCTGTGCTGCTGTACAATCAAACCTCTCCCACCCTGATAACCAGTGCCATCAATGATCAAAGCAACTACTTCATCAGTGGAGGGGCAGTTGTATCTCAAAAGGTCAGTGTTGACATGCTCTAGCATTTTAAGACTTAATTCTCCTTTCTGTCTCAGGTATTAACCAATGAACTAAAAAAGTGCCACAAATGGGTTCACACCCTGCAGCATCCTTTCAATTTGTATGACAGTGTTCCTGTCCAGGCAATCAATTATTGAGCACCATTGATCAGCCAGATTATCCATGTCTGTATTATGGATATAAATCTGTGCAAATGTTGGAGGAGCAGAGCCCTGTGGTGGAAGCAGTGAACCCACCTGGTGACAGAGTTTACCTTGAATCCTGAATTTTTACACTCCACTCCTTCCATTTGCTAGCTCTTGATCAACCCTGAGCCTCTCTGTTTTGGAGGCTCCCAGGGATGTGAATGCAAAAACCATATTATAGGCTTGGATATTTTGGATGAATTGAGGGTTGCTGTAAAGGTTCTGTAGATCAGCAGGTGCAGGGTTCAATTTTGGAAGTTGTATCTTCCCCTCTGTACAACTGAATACTTTGGATTCCTGCCTCAATTTTAAGGCACTGCAGTATGGGAAAATATTATTCATTGGGCCAAGTGTATGTCTGAAGATGTTCATGTCCACATACTGGGCTTGATCAAATTGTTCCTCTGTCTGCATGAGAGCACTACAAGGGGTTGCCACAGAAATATTCCTGCTGGCTGCTTGAAGCTGAATATTGCCTGTTATGCTCCTGAGCCTGTAGTCTTTGTGCAGCAGGCATTTTAGCTTGTCTGGTGGAAAATCTTATTCTGCTGCATTTTTGATTTTTCTGTCTCTGGCTGTCTGTTATGCAGCTCTCTGATTTGCTGCACGTTGCCTAGCAGATTCTCTGCAAAGGAGAGCTTGGGCATCTTGAAACCATCTTCTTTCATCCACAGTGAGGTCACATGTATGGGATGCATCATTTATAGCATCTTGTTCACTCCTGAGTTACTCCCACAGATGCGTTTTTGGGGCAAGTAGATTCCTGTGTGGATGGAAAGACAATTTTGTTCCAACAATGCTTGAAAATGATGGAATATACAGAGATGTGTTGAAGATCACAAATACAGATAAATGTCAAGAAATACAAAATGAAGCAAACATCAAGCAAAAACAGCTGCATTGATGCTTAGGTTTTTTAATAATTTAGAACATGGAATGAAATAAAATGTAAACACTGAAAACTTTGAAATACCTTCCAACCAACCTTATTATGAAGTAGATTTTGGGAAATTTCCACATGAAGAATGGAGGACAGGTGGACCAAACTTGCCAATGGATGTAGCCACATAATTCTTCTCCAGAATTGACAGCAACAGATTTCTGAAGGTTGAGGGTTCAAAAAGGTCAAATTCTATAAGAAAGTCTAATTTTCTACAATACATTCCTTGTGATTTTACCTTGAAGATCTTCAGAGCAGGTTTGTCAACAAATGAGTTGACAAAAGTGAACAGGCACTGACATTTACACCCCTTGAGCATGTGGGCCTTACTTGAGCCACCTTTCAAGGAATAAGTCCTCTACACTGCAGCAGTCCTCAATGCAGTACTCAAGGAGGTGAACATCAGATCCTAGATCTTGCTCAAAAAGTATTGTGGCCATTGATTGGCATTTGAGAGGTTAAATGACCTCCTTGAATGCAATATTCTTTGTGTATAGGCCCCTGTCTCATCTTCATGTGCTGAGTTACCCAAAACAATTTTGATTTTTGCTTTGGATGTGCACCTTGTAGGGGACAGAGGGCGCTAGCCTTCCTGTTGTACCTGTTGCTGTACACGTTGGAATTCCAGCGTGGAAATTCCACCTGGAATTCCATTGTCCATTTTCTAACCCTAAAAAACAATACAGTTCCATTTTGCATTGTGTAGCAAAAACATCTCATATTCTTACTGTTGTGTGAAATTTGAAATATACTTTTATCCTTTGCCTTTGGAGTTCTTACCAAAGAACTCCCTGCCATGTTCCCCGGCAGTGTTTGTGTTTTATTTGTTTGTTTATTTGTTCAATATTTGCATATTCTAATCTTCACACGTTCTTTGTGGCTAGTGCGCCACAAAAGTGGTAGCAGAGCGTAAAGTGGAATAAAAGAAAGAATTCCAAAAAAATTCAATCTAAAAATTTAAAATTCAAAACTTGAAATCAAGATTCAACTTCTAATTTAACAAGCAAAGTAGCAAAGTAAAAAGCAATCAAAAAGGGAAATAGTGAAACAGCAAATCTAAAATGAAAAAGTGTAACCCAAAATAAGTGCATTTAGCTCAAAAAATATCAATTGGAAAGAACATCGTCACCCAAAGGAAAACATGGTTGGTGGATGGCCACCAACTTGCAACAGGGGGGAACAAGAACCCCCAAGTGTGAGTCCTGAAGAATCTACCAAAATCCGAATAACCCCAAACATCCAAGTAACCCCAAAAATCCAAATAACCTCAAAGTTATAGAAAATAATTCACAAGCGCATAGAGAAATAAATATGAACCAAGCTAATATAGAAGATCAAGCTAATATAGGAAATCAAATAATGGAAATTCAAGAACACGAACCAAATATGATGGAAAACAAACTAATGTAAGATGATAATATTGAAATCCAACCTGAGAATCCACAAGAATACAACAACATTGTACAAATAATAAATGTGAAGCACATTCTAGTTTTGTTAATTATACAAATTGCGCAAAACTTGAAACAAGCAGATCAAGCAATGCAAAATTTCATGAGCCACACAAAACAAATACATTCAAAAACGTACAGAAAAACTTATCTGAAATGCTTAAAACGTTAGTAACAACAGATAAATATACAATCAAAACAAATACGTTACAAAAAATAGAACTATTACAGGAGGAACTCACTAACATTGTAGTAGCACCAATAGAAGAACTGGACACTCAAACCAGAATGGGTTCTTGGGAACACTTTCACTCTGACTCTCACTTCTTGCAGAGTCCAGTAGAATCTTGAAAATTCTAATCCTGACTCAAGTCTTCCATTCTCATCTTGAAAATTATTGAAGCAACTAGCTAATCCTCTTAATGTCAATGGACCTTCAAGAAATTTCCGTTGGCGCCCCCTGTCTCCTACCTTGTTGGAGCTGCGTCACCAAAAACTGAAGGTGTTGCTGCTCCAGGGGGGTTTATGTAGGGGACAGAGGGTGCTAGCCTTCCCGTGGTACCTGTTGCTGTACACGTTGGAATTCCAGCATGGAATTTCCACCTGGAATTCCATTGTCCATTTTCTAACCCTAAAAAACAGTAAAGTTCTGTTTTGCATTGCGTAGCAAAAACATCTCATATTCTTACTGTTGTGTGAAATTCAAAATATACTTTTATCCTTTGTCTTTGGAGTTCTTACCAAAGAAGTCCCTGCCGTGTTCCCCAACAGTGTTTGTGTTGTATTCATTTGTTTATTTGTTCATTATTTGCATATTCTAATCTTCACACGTTCTTTGTGGCTACTGTGCCACACACCTTGATAGTGCCACATACATGTGCCCATGTGAGAACACTGGTTCACAAAAGTAAATACCCAAGTGTTCCACAGATTGCCCTTGTGACCTATCAATTGTCATAGCAAAAGCAATTTGAACAGGAAATTGCCTTTGCTCCAATTTAAAGGGCATCTGTTCATCATTGCTAATGAGGGTTCTCCTTGGAATAAACACCCTCTCTCCTTTGTGGGCACCAGTCAAGATTTTTGCATCAATTCAATTCTTGGTCAGCTGGCAAATTTGGAGCCGGTACCATTGCATAAACCTTGGTCTCCATTGATGATCCTCATCAACATTATCAGAGCCCCCACCATCAGAGTCAGTAAGTGTGGGGGCATCCCAGAAGGGTTGACGCCATTGAGGAGTTCAGGTTGATGTAAAGTTTCATCCTGCCCTTCATTTTCTTCAACACCATCAATTGATCGATAGACATGATCAATCCCAGGCAACATGCTCATGACTTTTTTGTTTATCTCATGGACATCAGTCAGTGATGGGGCAAGAATTGCTCTGGAGTGGAAGTAATCTTGATCCATGTATCTTTCTGTGATGTTACCATACACATGCCTGATGATTGCGTCACAGTTTGTCTCTCCATCATCTGGTTTGAGGATGAAGTCACTTGGGAGCTTCATGAAATTTGCTCCAAGTTCAGGTTTGACTTCATGTCTTCCCTCGCCAACAGCCAACAGAAATCTTGAAAATTGCAGATTTTCTTCATTTGCAACAAGATCTTCAGAGGTTTGAAGCCTCAAGTTTTTCTCCAGTTTGATGATTTTGAAATGATGCCAAAGAGTTGATTGCTTCAGGCAAGCAGCCACAATTTGACCATCAGATCCTCTTGGAATTACTTCAAGAATTTGGCGGAAGTCACCAGTTAACAACATGACTCTCCCACCAAATGGAGTTTGAACCCCTGTTATGTCTTGTAGGGTTCTGTCAATGGCCTCCAAAGCAAATCAATGTGCCATTGGGGCTTCATTCCAGATGATCAAATCAGCCCTCAGCAGCAACACTGCAAGATGGGACTGCTTTGAAACTGCACAGGTAGAAGTTTCTGTGAGTTTCAGTGGAAGTCTGAACCTTGAATGGACAGTACGCCCTCCAAGCAAAAGCAGTGATGCTATCCCACTGGATGCAACTGCCAAGACAATCTTCCCTTGAAGTCTCAAGGAAGCCATGATGTGCCCAAGGACAAATGATTTCCCAGATCCTCCAGGTCCATCCAAGAAAAACACACGCTAACTGCTTACTTCATTTGTTGCAGCATGACATACCTTGATCAATAGCTGTTCAGGTGTCATTAGGCTTGCGTTTGCACTTATTCCCTGTAGTTGTTGATGGTCATATGACATCTCATGCTCCAGGGCATAATTTATGCCCATCTCTGGTTGAAGATTGTCAAAGTCACTCAACTGGGGAAGTGCAGGATAGTCTGCCAATGATTTGTTATTGCTGCAAAGGATGCTGTTGATGGATTTCACCATTAGCAGAACAATCATTGGATGGTTGCTGTCAACTTGGTGTCTGCGCTGAAAATCCTCTGACATGGGACCTATGTTTGCATCCCATAAAGCACGCACATCAGAAGGTTGGCAGTACACCAAAATGGTGGAGAAGAGGTACCGCAGCTGAACTGGCATCTGGAACTGCACTGCCTCCAATAAGCAGCTGATCCACTCTGTATCATCAGCAAGCAGACCAGCAGCTCTTGCAGCCTACTTGTACAAAGCATATTCAACCCCGCCAATTGTCCGGATATGCTTGAATCCCTCAGGTCCATGGATGTAACACAGCAACATCCTGAGGTGATATTGCTCAATATCCATTGGCAAGCAAGAGACCATTCTCCCAATGGTCTGAGCACCTCTTTGCTCCCTCAGTTTCCATAGTTTCCCTTGTTGGACCCATACAAAGTGGAGAGGAACATCCTCATACAGGATTCTCTTGGCCACCTCATTCCCTTGCGCACAAAGTTCAAAGTACCTTGTGAGCTTAGTATGCTGTCCTCTTTCAAGCACTTCATCCCTGTTCTCATCAGGCCTGAAGGACACATACTGCGTCTTCTCAAAGTGAACTTGAAGGTGCACCATAGTATGGGACCTCTCTTGGATTGGGAAGTCAAAGATCCTCCAGCATGCCTCTACATTGGACACATATCTGGCATCCAGAAACTGCTTTATCTCATCAACATTCCCATCCTGATTCCTTAATATAGCCACTCTTGCTCAATCTACACCCTTGTACACATATTTGTACAGGTACTTTACTGATGCAATTGTGGAAGCTATCTCAACATTGATGTGGCAGTTGTACTTGAGTAATAGGAATGGGTTGTAATCCACTACCCATCTATTATCAAGTACCACATTTTTCTTCATCACCAAATGACCATTTCATCTGAGGATATCCTTTGTGGTCTGTTTGCGTCTCAGTGCCAAATGCTTTTGGGAAGTATTTTGAACACTTTCCATCTTTCATGCATGGAGCCTTTTTATTGAATGCTCCACATGGCCCATGCATCATGTGCTTGGCAACAGCATCATGAAGATCAGGATTCTTGGACCCATCAGGAATTTCTCCACACACAAACTTGTTGTAGTCTTTGGTTGAACTTGGGCTGAAATCCGGTGTCAATTTGACCAGGAGATGAGCATGTGGGAGACCCCTTTTCTGGTACTCAATGACATACATGAATGCCAGCACTTTTCCAAAGATCTCTTTTTTCCTGATATCTTCCATGATTCCTCTCAACTTGAGGTTGAAGACATGGGCAATGAGATCTGGACAGTCTGATGGAACCTGATTGGCAAAGAGATTCTCCTTAATCTCTGTCCATTTTGGGTTGCAAGTGATTATGAACAGATCAGGCTTGCCAACCTTATGGACAATGGCCATGCCATCATAATAGTGCTGCTTCATGTACCTCTCACCCCCAGTGAAATTTGCTGGGAGTACCACTCTACCAACCTGGTCCAGTGAGTGGTCATCCCATGTCATGTCCTGAATTCCCTCCAACACCTCCACTTGGTGCAACTGTTGTTTGTTTCTAACAAATCACAATTGCATAGACTCAATCTTGGCGTATTGGTCTACAACGTATTGCTGCAACAGCCTTGCAGTTTTGTGGATGAGAGAAATTAATGTCCGTATCATCAGCCTGTATGCATAGTACTCTTGTGCAGTAACACTTGATGTTCTGTAACGCACAGCACTATTTGCATACTTGACATCTGGGCACCATCCCAGTTCCCCATGTCAAAATAACAATGGGTACTGCAGGGGATCATACTGTGCCCAGGTCTCAAAGATTCTGAAAAGGCCCCCTCCTTGTTGCCTCAGAATGAGGTATCTTCCCCCTTCTTGGGCACCACCATCAATAATCAAGGCAGCCACTTCATCTGCAGTGGGCCTATTGTATCTGCATAGATCAGTGTTGACATGCTCCAAGATCTTGAGGCTAAACTTGTCATTTTGCCTCAAGTGGGTCCCAGCAGACTTGAAGAGTATCACAAATGGGTTCACACTCTGCAGCATTGCCTCAATCTCCAACACAGACCTCCAGTCCAGCCAGTCCATGATTGAACATCTCCTGTCAGCCAGATTCTCCATGTCAGTGTCATGGATGTAAATCTCGGCAAATGCTGGAGCACAACCCTTGGGTGGGAGTAATGAACCCATTCTGTGGCAAATGGTCCCTTGGATCTGGAAAGTGTATACACCATTCTGTCCATTTGCAAGGTTTTGGTCCACCTGGAGCCTTTTAGTCACAGAAGCTCCCAGTGATGTGAAGGCAAAGACCATGTTATAAGCCCGGATATTCTGTAGGAAATGAGCATTCCCATACAGATTCTCCAGAGCATCTGGTGGGGGGTCAAATGCTGGCAGCTGTATTTTTCCCTCTGCACAGCAGCATCCTTTGGATTCCAGCCTCCACTTGAGTGCCCCACAATGGGGACAGGAAATATCCATGGAACCCAATGTGTGCCTGAAGTTGCTGATGTCCCCATACCTTCCTTGGTCAAAGTCTTCATCTTTGTGCATAAGAGCAGAACAAAGGGTTCCCAAGCAAGCTGTTCTGCTGGTGACCAGCACTCTGCATCTATTTTCAGAATATATCCTTCCATTTTCTTGTGCTGCCTGTCTTAGTTTGTTTCCCATATTTGCTTCCCTAGCTGGTTGCATTTATCCTGTCTTGAGTTTGAACCTGTTCTCTCTGTCTGTCTGTCATGGTAGCTCTGTTATTGGACGTTTGAATTCTGCTTTGAGTGCGGGCCTCATCTCTGGCTCTGTCAATCCTGGCAGCTCGGTAATTTGCAGAACATTGCCTGGCAGACTCACGGCAAACGAGCCCTCTGATTTCTCGTAGCCTTTGAGATTCCACAGCAGTGAGTTGCCTTGATTGAGATGCAAGGCGCAACTCCTCTCTTTCAGATTGCATTAATTCCCATTGGTCCATCATCATGCACTGTAACTGTGCTTAGGAATAAGCCCTACAAAAGAGATAAACAAAATTGCAAATAATATTGAAATGGATTGGTTTCCATTTTCCACACAGATCAAGTCTTATTTTTCATTTATTTCCAGAAGGGAATCTTTGACACAGCTGGATAAGTACTGTATATTTATAAAATCTGATTTAAATTTCAACAAATCATGAAAAATGTTTCAATGAAACCTTAGAAAGCAACAATATGTATCTGGCAACTGAATACAATCTTGGACCAAAACTAAAATAGTTCATTGTCCATAAAAATTCTTACATTCAATGTATATAATTCTTTTTGAATTTCAAGTTATAGGAAAAAATCATCATTTGGGAAAATGAAAACAGTAGCGCATCATGGTACAGAACACAACTGATGAGGTACATGAGGAATGATTGATTTGTTGGTGGATGAAATGCAACATGTTCATGAAAAAAACCCTTTTTTTCAATGAAAATTTGCATTCTGTGTGAGGCATTTCCCTGAATGTGCAGATTCATCAATATTTATATTATAAAAATAATGGAAAAGATACATGTTTTAAATTTGTAATCAACTCCTCTATGAGTAGGAACATGCTTCAAAGGGTTAAATGACATCCATTTTGATGAAACCCAAATTTTAAGGAGAGGTAGTTTGTGTCAAGGACGAAGTAGAACACAAACATTTGCGTTCTACTAATTTATTTTTCAAAAAATGCACAGCTTAAAAAAGTAGATTATGTCTAAGGATTTATGATTTTTGTAAATTGAAGTGAGGAGAGAGCTCATTAAAAAAAAACAGAATCTTAAAAGAAGCTGTGAGTTGACAGGAGAGACACACTGGTCAGTTTAAAAATTGAAATACAGTGTCAATTTTACTCACCAGTGTTTTTGGGAGAAACTTCTAAACTTCTTGACAGGATGAGGAAAGACTTCTTCCTGGTTCAAGT
>CAJPEX010001855.1:0-29761 GCA_905338405.1 Notodromas monacha
GGATTCCTGGGCGTTAACGAAGGCAATCACAGTGTTGCTTGATGGCGGACTTGTTTTGTAAACATTTCTCCGGGGGAAATTCGAGCATTTTTCCTTGTCGAATTAAGGCCGAAACTCGCCGCCGGGCATGAAATTGATGACCCATCTCTGAAAATTCCTGGCGTGGCTTTTCTGGTCGTTGTCTCGTGATTAATTTCACTCTCATACCTCCGACTTACTCGGCAATCAAGGTTTCAGTCGCTCGCTGCGAGGAAATTACTAAAGGTTTTCCAGCTTTCGACGGTTAATTCGGTTACATTTTCCACGTGTATTAATTTTCCATTTGCACCAACGAGAAAGGAAGGTATCAGGCGAATCTTGATTTAATGGACCTTTTTTTCGAGCTGATCTGGAATACTTTGATATTCATGATCTTTTTATTCCTTTGAGAGTCAGTTCAGGTGTTGAGGCATCAGCTGTGGTCAAAGTTCATGCTTCGAAGTGCAGTATGCTTTACTTGGCGAAATTTTAAAATTGAAATATTGTCAGAAAAAGCGCACTGCTTGTTTTTAAGCGTGAACATGCAAATTGTTTACGATGTAATGTTCGAAAGTTATCCCAAATTTTTAAGCCCTTTGTTGTACTGAAGTTTTTTGTGTCGGAGCTTTTCTTTATTACCTCAAGTTTAAGTTACATTTTTTTGCAGCCTTTTGTCTATTATTTTCTTGATGCATGAAAGAGAAAAGCAATGAAGCAAGTACCTTAATGTGTTTCAAAAGGAATTTTCAGACTAATTGTGCAAATAAACCCCTGCCTCCAAGTTTTGCATGCTGTAAACTCATTTAAGAAGTAATTTCGAAGGCCCAGAATATCACTATTTATATTTTCCTACAATTCTTTCATGTTTCCCGCAGAAAAATGCTTGTTTCCCTCACTAGGAACCTCCCGAGGCCGAATTTTTTTTCGTGGTCCCTTGAAATTTGTCTTGGAATGGTTCAACTGTAAAAATACTTGTTTCTCTTATCACTCAAATTCAAGATGGCTTCGATGTGATATTCAAAAGTTTCCTGGTTTATTCGGACGCTTTGTTCCAGGGCCAATGTGACGCAGTGAGTGAGTGAGTGAGTGAGCCATCGTCGCCTGGTCTTGTCCAGATTCCCATACGCATAGTTAATTTATTCCTATTTTGGCGTTTATCTTTTAATGAACGAATGGAAGAAGACAGTAGTGAAAATTCCCAGTCGTCGCAGAAGTTTGGTGGCAGTTCCCCGGGGGGGGGGAAAGAAAAGGTACGGCGCAGGGCTCATTAGAATTATCGCGCCCGCGATTAGGCGCATCAAACGTCAAGTTCCCTTTGTTGAGGACCGTGACGACACGACGCTTAGTGGCTCATTATGTCCGTGTTTCTTTTGTTTCCGTCCGACAATTTCTGTGTGCTTTTATTATTATTTTTTTCCTTTACTTATTTATTGCCTTCGGACCCGTTTCCGGGCATTAAGGGTGTCCGAAATTTTGTTTAATGCTGGACATCGATCCGGGTTGCAAAAAAATTTGAAATTAGTTTCTCTGATTCAACGCGGAGTGCACGAAGCAGTCACGGACATTTATGAAAATATGCGTGTACTCTTTAGCATGATCTGCTTGAATTCCAGGTACGAAAAAGGAAGACATTTTTTCTGTTTTCTGTATTTTTTTTTTCAAATTGTTTAACGCGAAGAAAACTTTTTGTAGCACGGATTATTTGTCTGTGTTCGATCGCCAGCTGTGCTGACTCTCAGGTGTGTAAAAAATGTCACTAACACACCACAGTATTAGAGTAGATTAGGGCGACATTTCATGGCTTGAATTCTTGATCATTTGCTTGAATTCAACATACAGGATTTATGATTGGGCAAGTTTGTGTCAGCATATTCGGTCGTACGGCGGTATTCCATGCGTCAGGAAATTTTTTTTTTTTCAAATGATCCTTATATTGCTGAACACAAATGAAATAAAAAAAAATTAATTTCGCGTAGGACTTCTCGAAATTAAGGAACTACAGTACTGTAATTTATTGCAGTGCAGTATAAGCGCTTTTTAACAGGGTACCGAAACATAAACAATTAACCGTCAGCATTAATAAAAAATCATGTTTTCTGCGAAATTATTGGAAAATATCGATTCAATTCATTCTAAAATTAAAATTCACTTGAGACGAAAGAACAAGCTAATCAAACAGGGCATAAATTTCTGTGAGACATACACTCAAGTACCAAACTAAGTGGCTTTTCCTTAATCGCTCTCTCCCTCTACTAGGATTACTACTAATTGCACGCGGTCCGCGCAGCAACAAAAGGTCGTCGTCGTCACAGTCTACAAAATGGGTATATTTTTTCTCTCATTCATTCCTGTCCCATGTACATTATTAATTTTTTTGTTAATGCCGGCAAATGGACGACAGCACAAGCACCTGGCGCCCAGCAGTCCGTATTTCGACGGTTATTGTGGCGAACACGAAATCGAGTCAACTTATTTTTTTTTTTCATTTGATATATCAGCTCTCCCCCCTTACTGTCGAGAATCATTGGCCCGAAAGATCTCTTATGGCGATAAATTGGGGGAACAAATGAGCTTTCCAGTAGGGGAGCGAAATTCTGAGACATGTACGTGCATGCGACAAAAGTACACTGTACAGTACTTGGAACAACTCAGATTTTTTCGGGATAAACTCGGGGAGAAAAAAAAGCGGTGCGGAATTTTTTCCGCCTCGCAATAAATGTCCGAAACAATATTTACATCGCCTGGGAAATCTCTTGGAAAATCTGATTCCATGTCGACCAGACTTCCTCGGTGCAAATTTGAGTGACAGAAAATTACCACGCTTAACTCTTTCGAGGCAATGGTGAGCTATTAATTATCAAGAAGCAAATGGTATTATACGATAGCTTTTTTTTACAACGTCGAAGCTTTCGTCAGATTGCGAATTATTTAATATGCTCAATTCATTCTTGGAGAAGAATATCGTCAGCGGACCATGGGAAATGCAAATTCAATTAAAACTAGCTGATTTACGATGGAACATTGAGTTATTATTTATTCGAAAGGTTTGAAGATGTGCTTTGGAACTTTTCACAGGGAAATGAAGTATTATGTAATCTTCTCGGCTGACAAAAACGTAAACGGTTTTATAGATAAACCGTGATCGGAAACAAACTGATGTTTCTTTCTCAAATTGTGTTCGCAAGAAATATTTTAAGTCGCATTCCTAAAGTTAAAAACAGAGGATAAACAAAACCTAAACTGTTTGTTCAAAATACTTCAGATTCACAAATCTTATGCTTTTAGCACAAGGCCAGCTTTCCTGAATGCATCTCCATATTCTCTGTTGTTCAATCATTTTGTTGATCTTCTGTTTGCTCTCTACACTCAGTCAAAGAAGGACATGGGTTCTCCTTATAAAAGCATTCTATTTATAAAAAAAATTCCCCTTGAAGATTTCCAGAGCTGAGTCAACAATCACTAAGGGGTTAAGTGCCTTGGAAAAAGCATGTATACCTTCTGAGGAAATTATTTTGAGTTTGCCCTTGCTTTTGAATGCTCAGTATTTGAGTCTCATCATACAGCATATTTTGTTATAGAGTGGATCAAATGCTTTTTCTTTAAATATCCAAATACTGTTATTGTAGCTTGAGACATTTTCACAATGTCTTTAAATCTGGAGCCATTACAAAAGAGAGTCAAGTTCAAAACTTCCTTTTGGAGGTTGTACTGTACAGTATTGTGATGATCGAGCTGTTGATAATAATTTTGAATTTTTGTTTTTTGTTTTCTAAATTGTGCACTTGATTGTATTCCTCTCCCATTTTGATCATTTGTGCTATAGGTACAGTGAGTGTTATTGAAATGCATTGTATATAGGCTAGAAACTTGGGACATGTTGGGTTCCTAGCCTATATACAACAAATTTTAATAACACTCACTGTATTGTGTGTTTGATTTATTATTACCGTAATTATTTTCAGCTTTCTTGTACTTTGTGAGGCTTCTGCCCACATATGCGACAGTAATTCAAATTTTTGTTCCTATCAACTCTTTACCATTCCTCAATAGAGTAAAGGTCGAAACCCGTCGTCAGCAATAATCCAGCAGTCGGATATAATATCGGATTCCTGACGCGTTCCGTGTGCGCTTGTTTTGATGGCATTATGCGGCGCGGGGCGGAATTACGATTGCTTGATGACCCGGATTAGGTTGGGAAGGAGTATTTATTTATTATCTTTTATTTCCCTTATATTTTTTTCCCCTCTCTTCCTGTTATGCCCTTCGCTTCCGAAGAGACATTGTTGTGATGTGGACACGGCGGCGTTTAGCCGGGCTATTTTCATTGCTGCGGATGAATCGGGCGTGCGGGTCATTAACGCGGTCGACAATTTCCTCATTAGCCTGTCTTGAGTGGAGGCAAGAGGAGAAGAGAGGGAGGCGTATAAAAATTAGCGGGTGAAAAACTCGGGCGAGAGCGATTAATTTGTGGCAGTGGCGTCGCGTCCTCGGGCAGCGTTCTTTTCTTCCGACTTCCCCCCCACCTCCTATATCCCCGCACTAATCGTCGCTCATTGGAGCGCCCTATTCTTGGTTTCTCGGGTACCACCTATATGGGATGATCCACTCCGAAATGGTATAATGCAGTACATTGACTCATTTTTTTTTTAACTTCAAACGAATATTTAGTTGATTTAAAAAAAATAAAAGAGGCAGGATACATCCGCTAGGTGGGGAAACGAAAAGCGGGTAAACTCTCCTGTCAGGGTTTTTCGGAGCAGAGATAAAAAATGTAAAAAACTCTGTTCTAGACATAATTAAATAGCTCATATTCCTCAATTTCCACACACTATAAGAGTATATGTGTGATTATATTTTGGCGTGATTTTCTGGAGCACTATAAAAAGCAGAAAATACTGTATAAAGCCAGGAATGTTAGTTCAAGTGGTTGATTCCCAAAGTTTTGGATTTCTCCCATGGTGCTTGCTTAGATATGATTTCATTCTTTATTTCCGTGGTATCTTAAATTTGATGGAATTTCATGTTCTTATATATTGTAAATAAGCTCATGATCGAAGTATTTCGAATTGAAATCAAGTAAATTAGCAGAGGCTAGAGTTTGATCCTTATGTTATACCAATAGACTGCGTATTGTGTTGCTTGAAAATATGATATCACTGAAGTTTCCTCATTTCGAATAATTTGAATATTGCGTCGTGTTTTTTTTCCGGCGACAAAAATGAACAATAGTGAGAATTATTATAGCTTCTGGCTATTATAAGCTATTATGTTGGATTTATAATTCGAGAAATTATGGAACATTTACGGATTCTCGCCCATGCCTTATTTCTCGCTGCTCATCTAAAAATTAAATTCTTTTGAGCATACTTTGAAAAACATTTTTCTATATACGAAGGACACATTTGTAGAACCTGCTTCTGTTCATGATTCAATCCACTGTCTCCAATATCCGAGGTTTATAAACTGAGCAAGCTAATCAAAACCAGAACAAATCAAGAAATTTCGAAATCATATAATGAAGAAATTAAAGGTTTTGGACTCAACCCACGCAACTACTTTTTTTGTTCACTGAAGTAATGCATTTGAATATTTTGCTGACCTGATGTGAAGTTGGAAAGGCATAAAATAATTCATTGATACTCCATGATGATTTGGACGCCAACAGACTGAAACGATTACTTTGTGCAAGTACAATATATGCAAAAAAATTATCTCGTGATTATGAAGACGAGATAAAATGGTCAATGGCTTCCCGTGATTATTTTATTTTTGCTTTGATTCCATTTTTTCTGATGAGACTCTCCGAAGTCCGTGCGTTGAAAATTTCTGAATTGAAATTTTTATTCGACGCTCAAAACGTTTATGAAGAAAATACATAATCCCACTCTCGACAGACAAAAATGAAAAAAACAGGCCTAAATTCCGAAACAAGAAATCTTTGCACAATAACATAATTTTATAAATTTGGATGATCATCTACAAGATTACCGTATTTTCTGTCGAAAGAATTATTTTATATTCCATTTAGCAATTCATCTGAAGAACTCCTCGCGCAGATGAGGCTTCATTGTTCGCGACATTCAAAATTCTGCCAATAATTTGCAATAGTCTCGATGCTGCTCGGGTTTGTTGTACTCGGCTTTATCAAGTATTGTAGGTCTAAAACCATACCCCCCCCCCCCCCCCCCCCCCCCCCCCCCCCAAGTTGTCCATGCACTCGGCTTTATCAAGTATTTTAGGTCTAAAACCACACCCCGCCAGCATGAGGGGTAAAAACTTGTCGTCGTCATCATCATCCCAGGAACACAGCAGCTCAATAAGAAAGAAAGTCCCCGAAAGATGCAGTGTAGTCGGCCGGTCGATTAGCTGCTCCCGCGGACCGGCCGGTGCACTTGTTCGGTTTGTTTCCCAATTAGCGGAACGTTAAGAATCCATCGCCGCGGCCCAGCGCGTCCAATTAATTAGCGGGAATTAATTGAGCGCCCCGTCGAGTACCCCGACTGTCGCCGCGGTAAAAGTTACCAACTCGGTGAGACGCATTCCGCGACGACGGACGATATCGACGGCGTCGAGTTTCAGACATTAAGAAGGAGAAAACCGTTCTCCTGTTTCTTTTTCTCGTCTTTTTTTTCTGCTGTCTCTCTCTCTTTCTCTGGTTCAGGCGAACCCCGTTTTTTTTCCGTTTTCCGTTCAGAACCAGTCGAAACTGGAAGCTGTTGCTGGATGCCCCTGAGAAATGTAAAAAGTAAAAGCTGGGTTCTAATGCACGACAGAAAGGTATCAGAGCAAATGTACAGAATCAAGAACAAGTTGCATAATGCCTTGACGACCTTCCCCAACAAACCCGGGCCTGAACTTTCTGGTTCATCAACAACAGATGGGATACTTGACTTGCTGGACTTCTTGTCAATGTAGATTGGAATCCATTTCTTAGCTTTGTATAATACACTATTTTCACGCCACTTCTGCTGCGTTCAAGACACTCGTCCTCATATTTAAATTTTAAAATACCAAGGTGCTGGAAGAACAGCTGCTTTTTTTTCAATTCGAGTTTTCAAGTACTGTAAGGTTTTCGAGATATTTTCTTTGACTTTTCAATTGAAGCGACGAGCTCACCATTTTTGCAGTGTAGTTCATGTGCATTTTTTTTAAAGAATTCTTTTAATCTCTGATTTTTGCTCATTGATATTTCTTGGCTTTCTGCCTGAGTCATTCTCCGGAAATACTTACTTTATCTTTTCTCCTAATCGTTACCATTCGTGGAGAACCTCTATTCTGGAAAAATCTTTAATACAAACTGAAGGGGAATCTGCTCACCACGAATTTTACCACCAGCTTGCCAACAGTACAGTGTCACAGTTCGAAGTATCCTTCTCTTGTATAGTCCAAGTGTCTGAGGCTTTCTACACTGAAAATCTGGCATGACGGATCAAGACGAATGCGCTTCATGGGCCGGAATTAAGTAGATCCATATTATGACTGTCCCACGACTGAGCCGTGATCGGATGCCGTCGTAAATGGCGGCAATTAAACGACCTGTCGCGACGCAAACATTTGGAATTCGAGAAAAATCCGAGCCCCTTTTATCGCGACGCGCCGGCCCGAAGAGCGCCAGACGATTTTAATTCGTCGCATTCCCCGTCCCTTCTTATTGGGCATTCCTATGACCGGAAGTTTCCCCCTGAATCAATCCTTTTTTTCAGGAACGATCTTTTTCTTGAGTATAACAGGCTATCCCAGTTTGTAAACAATTCATTGACCCAGATTAAAAAAATATTTTGCAGTATTTCATGATGTGACTACGGGAGAAAATTGACTCAAGACGCTTATTTCGCGTTCTGAACTTTAAAAAAAGCATGCTTTTTCATGTAATTCCCTGTTTTGAATTTAGCAAGAAAAAAATTCAGCGATTTTTGTTGAGCTTCTCAATCTTGCATATTCCGCAAATTTTTACATTTTCGCATTTGCGGCATTCGTGATGTTTGCCTCCATTTTTTTTTCAAAAGCGCGTTTGCAATATCGTGAAGTTTTCCACACACAAAAAAACCACATGAAAAATACGCGTGAATCTCCTTCTTTATGTTATGAAAAATACTTTGATATTTGGATGATATTAGGTACAGTATTTGAACTTCATTAATTCCAGGTTTGAGAAGAAATTAAGATTCAGTGCATCTTATGCGTGATTTTCTTGGGGTACTGCAGGGAATGTAAATTTATACTGAAGCCCGTGAAGCAGACAAGTGTGTCTTTGTAATGACATGTTCACCAACGTTGACACTTCAAAACTGTCAAATTTAGCATTAGTCACAGATTCCAGGAATACAAACACAGAGACAAACTGCGGCAAAAAATTCTGTGCCTCAGCAGGCACACAGAAAAAAAAACCGAGTATACAGTAATGATATGTCTTGGGTACACAGAAGAACTTCATCTCGGTTCGCACCATCACAAAGAAACACATGCAACAACAACAACAAAAAATTAAATTTTCCTCAGTACCATCAGCAACCAAGGTTCTCACAAGTACCCGGTCCCAGACAAACGAGCTCGTATGAAGGAATGATGATGGAGTTCTGCCGGAAACAGAAGCGGGTCATCGGGTGGAACATAAACGGGGAATTCGAAACAGCGGAATAAAAATGCCGCTTTAAAATATAATTCTTTCTTATAACCGTGGAAACCCAACCGAAGCATACGGGGCACTCGACAGCTGCAGTCGCATGTCTTTTTTTTTTTTTTTTTTTTTTTATAAATATTAGTGTTTATTTTTAGTTCATGTTCACATTTGTAGTGAGTGACAGCTGACTTTATACCGCATTAACTCAAGTTTAGGCCGTTCTTTGACGCCCAAAAGCTGTGCTCATAAAGGCTTTTGCAGCCGACATCACCCTTGAAATTATGGGTTTTGAAATGTTGGGAATATCCAGGACGTTTCACAAAGATTTTTAGTTCAAGAACTGAAAATAAATGCTTAGAATTCCGGGCAAAGACGAGAGCAAAAATATGAAGTGCAAGCATGACTGTTGAAGCAGAATACAATTTTAGTTTCCAATTCTTGACGAACTCAAGTGCATTCCTGCGAATATTGGCCGTGCTTATGCGCCAAAAAATATTCGTAGGAAAGTCACTATAAAAGTTTTCAAACGTTTACAACAATTTTTTTGCGTTTAATGGGATTTTTCCGGTTCCGTAAAACCCCTGGAACGGTCGATGGAAAATCAAGAATTTATCCGTTCAACGACTGGTAAAATGGAAAATAGGATAATATTTCCGGACGTGATCTCTTTGTTTTGGTGGAAATTTGATAAATTCAATGCCTGCTTTCATCCTTGCCTAATTCTGCACACTTTTCTCTCATATAAACGTACAATTCTTTTGCGCGGTTATCTTTTAATATAAGGTGAAAATCGGGGTGTGGTCTACGGTCGGCCGTGTTGATCGCATAAACATTATTCCCTGGGATCAAGTGAATAATATACCGAAATGTGAAGATAGTGAACGACTGGTTCATCATTCAGTGAAACGATTTTCTTCCTTGAGAGACGAACGAAATAACTTGGGGCCCATCAAAACGTTTATTGATTCATTCGTGTTCGCGTGACGACCTCGTACCTTCTCATCGATGTCTTCGGGGCTGAATTTGAAGGTAATACGTTGCTCGTGAACAATAATTCACCGCGTCTGAATAATGAAATTGAATTACAGTACGTGTTTACTGCAGATATACATGGTTTCAACGGTCAAGATGAACAGATTTATCGCATTAAAAGTTGTTTCAAAATAGCAAAGTGAAATATTTTCGAACGAGTGCTTTTCGCAGTACTGTAATGAAAAAAAACTATGATTAAAAATTTTATTACAAATTTGCTTTGCGAGATAAATTCATTTTTTCTTTCATTTCACCGAGCAGAAGCCAACTTTGTTAGGTCTCAGATATTTGGAATTCAGAGCATTTTTCGCTGATTTTTCATAAACGAAGTTTGAAAACAAGAAGTGGAAGAGACGTAGCTTAGAAACCTGAAGATGATGCCATTTCTGATATAAATTCTAGAATATTTTTTTAAGGAAATAGAGTCCTCTGAGAACAAAGCATGGACGAGGGAATTAAATTTAGAATTTGCTGCATTTTCGGATATTTTATTGCACCGGAACCAGAAGGAAGGGACTCAAACCCAACTCCGGTATTTGAAAAACACATGTTTAAAAATCTCCCGTTATTTATCAGAGTCAATGTTGTCCAGTGTATCTATTGAAAAAGAAAAGAATGTAATTCAGAACGAATTCAAGAACTCATTCATCAAAAGCATCACTAAACTGCTCCAGTGAACTGTACTGAATTCACTACCGAGTGGTTGCTGACGTTGTAAGTCTGGTTATTTCTGGTTCTCACCCTTGTCGAACTCGATTTTCAATCAGTAAGTACCCGAATCAACCAAACGACCGAGAAAGGGAGTAAGACCAGAGTCCAGTGGACTGGAAAAAGCATTCAGACGACTTCATCATCCCATCGACATCACAGAAGAATAAAGAAACACTCCAAGGAAAAGTAAAGTAAAATAAAGAGTAGCCAAATGGGGATGAATACTGAGAACCGGTTGACGGGAATCCAGTCGTCTGCATTCCGGGTCCGCGGGCATAAATTAGTGCGCGAAACCCAATCAATCACCCGGGGAATAAAATAATGGGAGGGGAGGAAAACAATTCGGATATTCGCGGTGTGGCTTTGACCCGGGCTCGCGAATTCCTGAATACTTATCGGTGCTTGAATTGGATTCGAAACCCCGCTCGCCTCGTGTATTTTATTGTGTCATCAACATTCCGCCCGAGTCCGGACGTAAATCAAAAAAACCCCTGCCCCGAGGGCCCATCCTTGTAAGAACCCATCCACGAGGGAAAAGAAGCGAAGGAAAAAGAGTTATAAGTGAACGGAATCGAATTCCCGTGGGTTACTTCGCGAACTTCGTCTCTCTCTATCTCTCAAAGACTAACCAAATCCTGTTCCAATTCATTCTACAACTCAACGCAAAACAATAATCTCACGTGATGTTTGATAATCATAGAATATTGTTACGATAATGCTGTATAATATATAGCCACAAGTCGTGATCACAAGTAATCTTCACGAATAATCAGAAACTACTCAAACTTCTGTACATCACTGCAATGACTTGATTTCAAGTCTTCTTGCTGATTTGAAAGTGGCCATAATTTTGTTTAAAAAAAACTTTTCTCTCAAAATGTATGCGATGATTAATTCATTGTTTCTTTTCCATCTGTTCAACGCAATTGCCTAACAAATTAAAAGAAGTGAAGTAAGACCATTTGTTAGATATGCTTCAGGTCAACAAACGTAAAACTTATCCTTCGGGTCGTTCGGAATTGAATTACGTTTTATGAACACATAATTTGATGCAACACACATTTTTTGGGAACCTGGTCTTTCTTTTTGCACTACTATGAGTAAATAAACTTGGGTACCGAATGAAAGTCTAGCAATGTTCCAACATTTATCAGTGCTTCCAAAAATAAGCTGGACGTTTTTTCATGATTAAAATTACGGTGGTCTTCTGGTGGCATATTTGATTGAAATTATGGTAAGTCGAAGAAGTAATGTCCCTTACGGTGCATTACTAAGTAAATTCGCGACATTTCTTTCTCCTTCATTAGAATGTGCGAGAATTCTCGGAATGAACATCGTGTCGCTTTTTCTGGAATATATCTCAGAGCCCATTCGTCAGTCGTGACTGAACGGAACACGAGTTAGTCTTCAGCTGGAGAATAAAAACGTGCGTTTATTATTATTACCCACGTTCCCCGAGTTGCATGAAGAGATAGAGAGAGAGAGAGAAGAAACGAAACCCTCGTTGATGCCCACATCATCTTCATCACCTTCCGCGTTTTTTTTCCACCTCATCACATTCAGAATTGTTCCATCAACTCTCGGAAGCCGAGGTTTCCTTTGCCTTTACCCAGGCTTTATTGACCAGTCTGATCAGTTAGTCATAAACCCGGATTCTCTGCATTTTGGTGAGTACAAATGAAGACTAAATCTATTGGGGGGGGGGGNTCGATTTTCAATCAGTAAGTACCCGAATCAACCAAACGACCGAGAAAGGGAGTAAGACCAGAGTCCAGTGGACTGGAAAAAGCATTCAGACGACTTCATCATCCCATCGACATCACAGAAGAATAAAGAAACACTCCAAGGAAAAGTAAAGTAAAATAAAGAGTAGCCAAATGGGGATGAATACTGAGAACCGGTTGACGGGAATCCAGTCGTCTGCATTCCGGGTCCGCGGGCATAAATTAGTGCGCGAAACCCAATCAATCACCCGGGGAATAAAATAATGGGAGGGGAGGAAAACAATTCGGATATTCGCGGTGTGGCTTTGACCCGGGCTCGCGAATTCCTGAATACTTATCGGTGCTTGAATTGGATTCGAAACCCCGCTCGCCTCGTGTATTTTATTGTGTCATCAACATTCCGCCCGAGTCCGGACGTAAATCAAAAAAACCCCTGCCCCGAGGGCCCATCCTTGTAAGAACCCATCCACGAGGGAAAAGAAGCGAAGGAAAAAGAGTTATAAGTGAACGGAATCGAATTCCCGTGGGTTGCTTCGCGAACTTCGTCTCTCTCTATCTCTCAAAGTCTAACCAAATCCTGTTCCAATTCATTCTACAACTCAACGCAAAACAATAATCTCACGTGATGTTTGATAATCATAGAATATTGTTACGATAATGCTGTATAATATATAGCCACAAGTCGTGATCACAAGTAATCTTCACGAATAATCAGAAACTACTCAAACTTCTGCACGTCACTGCAATGACTTGATCTCAAGTCTGCTTACTGATGTAAAAGGGGCCATAATTTTGTAAAAAATAAAAAAACGTTTCTCTCAAAATGTATGCGATGATTAATTCATTGCTTCTTTTCCATCTGTTCAACGCAATTGCCTAACAAATTAAAAGAAGTGAAGTAAGACCATTTGTTAGATATGCTCCAGGTCAACAAACGTAAAACTTATCCTTCGGGTCGTTCGGAATTGAATTACGTTTTATGAACACATAATTTGATGCAACACACATTTTTTGGGAACCGGGTCTTTCTTTTTGCACAACTATGAGTAAATAAACTTGGGTACCGAATGAAAGTCTAGCATTATTCCCACATTTATCAGTGCTTCCAAAAATAAGCTGGACGTTTTTTCATGATTAAAATTACGGTTGTCTTCTGGTGGCATATTTGATTGAAATTATGGTAAATCGAAGAAGTAATGTCCCATACAGTGCATTACTAAGCAAATTCGCGACATTTCCTTCTCCGTCATTAGAATGTGCGAGAATTCTCGGAATGAACATCGTGTCGCTTTTTCTGGAATATATCTCAGAGCCCATTCGTCAGTCGTGACTGAACGGAACACGAGTTAGTTTTCAGCTGGAGAATAAAAACGTGCGTTTATTATTATTACCCACGTTCCCCGGGTTGCATGAAGAGATAGAGAGAGAGAGAAGAAACGAAACCCTCGTTGATGCCCACATCATCTTCATCACCTTCCGCGTTTTTTTCCACCTCATCACATTCAGAATTGTTCCATCAACTCTCGGAAGCCGAGGTTTCCTTTGCCTTTACCCAGGCTTTATTGACCAGTCTGATCAGTTAGTCATAAACCCGGATTCTCTGCATTTTGGTGAGTACAAATGAAGACTAAATCTATTGGGGGGGGGGGGGAGGGAATGGCGTCAGGCAGCAATTACTTACCTGGTAATAAAAAAGGGCCGTGGCAAACAAGGCAGAGACTCCGGGGCATCCCGTACTATACAACGCATTCCCTCTCGATATATATATATATATACTGTATATATATATATTTTTTTTTTTTAATGATCAGTTAGTCATAAACCCGGATTCTCTGCATTTTGGTGAGTACAAATGAAGACTAAATCTATTGGGGGGGGGGGGGGGGAATGGCGTCAGGCAGCAATTACTTACCTGGTAATAAAAAAGGGCCGTGGCAAACAAGGCAGAGACTCCGGGGCATCCCGTACTATACAACGCATTCCCTCTCGATATATATATACTGTATGTATATATATATATTTTTTTTAAATATCTCAGCGCCCAGTACTCACGTCCGTGAAGAAGTACTTAAACGGATGGTGAAGTCGTCAGTGACGAAACGATGATGACGGCGATTAAAGTCTCCGAGTCCGGAATTTTTTCTGCCCCTTAGGGAGTAATTTGGTTTCTCAGTTCCCAGGATAAGATGAAAAAAAAGTATTTAAAGAAGAAAAAAAACTGCGAGATGCCGACGATGATAATTTTTTGCCAAATTTATGCGCCAAAATTTCGAAGGAATAGAATATGTCATGGGGGGGAGAGGAGCTAGGGGGACCCTGACTGTGATTTTTATTGAGTTCGCGTGTTAATTATTGGGTTCAAGGGAACATGCGTGAGCAAATGGGCCTTCGCGTGCTCGTCTGCCTTCTTTGTATATAATGACGTTCGACTTTGGCCCTGACCTGCAAACAATTTTGCTTTTTCATATTTAGCCGTCTTCTCTGCGCTAATAAGAATGTCATTCTTTCCTAAGTAGATTGATGGGCCGATAATTCAGTTCTTCGCTCTTGAAGCTGAATGAAAATATGCGGGGTTTCTAGCTGAAACACTTCACTTGAAATTAACTTTTAGTTTTCAAATTATCCTTTCTTTCTTCAGCTCGAGAGGGAGAGAAAATAATCCTTCAAATAACAAAAACATATGATCTGAATCTCTTTCATGAAAAAATTAGTTGAAATTACGACGAGAAAAAATAGGAAACCAAAACAATTTCAAAAAGTTCCCGGCAAATTTCCACTCAAGACATGAATATTTCAATTCTTCTCCGATAAAATTCATAGATTGTATACTACCTAAACGGAGAAGTTTTAAAATATCAAGTTTTCTTCCGCAGAAAGGTATCAAAATAAAGGAAAAATAAACTATCCCTTAAGACTCGCCAACATTTTCAAAAATGTTGCACACTGAACTGCTAGATTCAATTCTATACGAATTGAAAACTCGTGCGTCAACATTTTTTGTTTGTTTGAAAAAAAGCTGCTGAAACGAAGATTAGAATAAACGTTCTAAAAATTCCTCTTTTGTTGTTTTCAAAACTGCTCGTCCCTCTCTCTCTCATGCTCTCTTCACGTATTTTCCTCCAATAATGAGAATGAGTCTTGATTTAAGTTCCCACTTAATCGAACCAATGATGAGAAGAAAAGGTTTCGCAATGATCCCGGCATCAACCGGGGTTACACAGATTAAACTTAACGTGAGAAAATGCTGTCCGGACACTTCGGAACCGCACAAGGATAACGTGCCTTCTTCCTTTCAGGATCATTTTCAAGGGCTCGTGGGAAGCCAGGGATGTCGGNAACCAATGATGAGAAGAAAAGGTTTCGCAATGATCCCGGCATCAACCGGGGTTACACAGATTAAACTTAACGTGAGAAAATGCTGTCCGGACACTTCGGAACCGCACAAGGATAACGTGCCTTCTTCCTTTCAGGATCATTTTCAAGGGCTCGTGGGAAGCCAGGGATGTCGGAATGCGGGCCGGGGTTCGAGGTCCTGTCTCTCATTCAAACCCAACGCTTAACTAGGTTTCCTTAGTAGCTGACCCTAAACGATGTGGAACAAACTTGTTTCCGTGATTAGTTGTCGCTTGGTTAGGAAGAAAAGAGAAAAACTACTGAGCAGGTGTGCTGTCGAGATGTGGAGCAACGACGACGCTGTCGAGTACTGATGGCGTTAATTGACACTCTTGCTTGATGGATCGTCACCCGCGAAAATAAAAAGAGATTCTCGATTCAAATATCGGAAGCCTTTTTCAAGAAAAAAAAATACGACAAAGAAAAACCTTCGTCATGAAACCAAATATTGTTCAAGGCTTTTTATCACGTTTTTTCCCCACTTTGTTAGTTGATTTCGATGCGACGCGGACAAAAGGTAATAAATCTTGGACATTTGTCAAAGTCGGGGATTGTTGTTCGTTAAGTAAATGGGTTACTTGGTAAATGTGTTATTGTACTGGAGTACCTGATTCCGGCTTTCTTACTGATACAGGCAGTGAATGAAGTGTAAGGCAAAATGAAATGCTTATACAGTATAAAGTATTGATTGACGGAGAGTCGGAAACGCTCGAATGAAATTCATGGCTCAAACTCTGCTTCACATTTTATCGTGAATGTAATTCGAATCGCCAATAGAAAAATGCACAAAAGGCATTTATATAAAGACTTCATCAACCGAATAAAGTCACGGTGTACACTAGTTTACCGTGTTCGTTATTGATCCGCTGTTTTCAATTTATTCCCGCTCTCATTCAGAGACTATATGTGCTCATATCTGATGCTAAGTTCACGGAACCTTTGCGTAGTGAATTATTGAATGTGAAAAAATAAGAAAGGTGATGCTATAATTTCTTGGAATCCATGCAAATAACATGGAACCAATCCAAAATTTCCGATTCCGCCACTGACAAGAAGAAAATATGTTTTATTGGTATTTTTATCGCGTTCGTCTAACTGTAAGAATTGGTTCGTTCCTGAAGTCCTTTAGCATCGGAATTACTTCCTTAAGAGACGTTTCCCTTCGTTTTTTTGTTGTTGCTGCTCGAATAATGGCGGAAAAAAGTGCCAACAAAATGACGAGATCGATCCCGTGTGGGGACATTATGAGGTAGGGGTCATTAATTCGCATCGGGGTCCACAGACGTGTTCCCGGAATAATGAGTCGCGTTTTAGGACACGGAAGAGCAGAGAGGGGAAAAAAAAACCCCTCACGAGTTTAATCGAAACCCCTGCCTGTGGCGCTTTGGGTTTTTACTCCTGCGTTACTTTCCCAGGGCCATTTTATCTACCTTTTTGCACATTTCCCCCTCTCTTCCTTTTCCTGTAGGGTTTCCGAATTTGTGATCGTGTCCATTGTATTGCAACTCTCGCATCGCATGCAAATCATTGAACTGGAAATACTGTACCTCGAAATTCCTGTAATTGTGCAGTGATTCACGTAAATTATGAGCAGTCTTCGAATGAATTAAATATCTGCCGGGAGTCTTAAAACAAAATGTGTTGTCCAGAGAAAAAACGTTGCGTAAGAAATTCGTCGCAGCTTCGCCTCACTCTCCGGAGTTGAATATTTCGTTCAACGGCGGAGAATGCCATTATTTTTCGACTGAAATATCGCGCGGCTAAAATTGAACGCCATGCAATTATAGGAATAATAAGCCATTTTTAGTCCACTGTTCGCATATCTCGAGTTGCTCAAAGTAAGTGGAAAATGCTTCCCGAGTTCAGCTCGAAAGTCACGTACCTCATCAGTGGAACAAACGCTGGAGAATTAATTTTAAATGGGTTTCAGCAGTTCGAGGCACGCGAACACAGGCCCCTCTTTTGTCTTATCGCGTCGACGTTTAAGCAAATGCGTTTTGGATTAGGTGACCCGGAAAAAGTAAAACTCCCAACTCCCAGAGAACCAAATTTAATGAGCGTGAGGCCAGAAGAAAAACCCATTTTCCTCGGTTGAAATACTTTTTCCATCCGAGTGCTATTGTTGGGAGTTTTTGCGCTTGTTCCTGCTTTTATTAAGAATTGGCTTCATGCTGGATATGGGAATGCCTGGGATTATTGTATGCACTGCGATTCAAGAGCATGAGTTGCTTACAATTCGACGATGGATCGAGGAAAACTGAGTAATTTCCTTAGCGTGTGTTTTTTTTAAATCTTCTGCATATAATTCATGAATTTTTGGCGAGGAACATTTCTTGAAAAATATGACAAAACATACTTAATCCAATGAAACAATCTTTCTTATAGTGCTGAATGTGCCGGAAATTGTATTCCAAAAAAAAATGAAGTTGAAATTAAAGCATGATGCGCATTTAGCTTGAATAGCGCAAATAAAAATCTTGCTTGAGAGATTTAAAAAAAGTTATCAACTGTAAAATATTAACACTGGATCACAACTTGAAACGCGAAAATATCACTGATGATCGAAATCAGCGAGTGACCCATACTTTTGAATAAAATACGTATAGAAACGTTCAATTAATTTTTTCGCTGTGACTTTTTTAAATAGAGAAAATGGCTCCGAGGACGCGACAAGAAGGCGTAGTATTTCACGAAGGGGTCTTTAATTACAATATTTGTGGTTTTTTTCTTTTTAGATTTTACTCAACAGTTCATAACGGAGGATGTTATTGAAGGGTAAACACGAATGATTCATAATAATAACATTCTCTTGCGTTTCGTGTTCATTACGATCAGTTGGGATGGGCGGTCAGTTTTTCTTCCGGCGATCAGTCGTCCGATCGCAGCAGGAACGAGTCACCGCTCTTAGGATTTCCCTTTGGCAAACTTGAGGAGGGGGGTGGACTATAGGTGAATTCATATTTTTTTCTTTCGGATTTCAATGAGGGGGTGGAGGTTGAAGTATAGAGCAAACTTGCTTTCGAAGGCCCATGATGGCGGTGTTGGTGGTGGTGGACAGATGCGGGGGCGATAAATCGCAGTCCTGCGCACTGTTTGAAGACGGGGCCCCGATTCCGCGTTAATTACAGGCTTTCCTCCCCCGACTTTCCTCCTTTAATCACGCAACCCGTCATCCGTCTTGACGCCCTTATCTTTTTAATGACACGGTTTGAGCATGTGTGTGTGTGTGTGTGTGTTTGTGTCCTGTGTACGAGTTTTATATCCTCTCCTGCTGCTGCCTTCTTTCGTCCTGTGCTCTGTTCGTCAACCCCCTCATATTCTTCTCTGGAAATTCGTATTTCACAAAAAAAATACCGTGGGAACAAAAAGTGGAGCATCACTTTGCTGCCGTTATTGCTATTGAGTGTTTAAATAGGCTCAGGGGAACGAACTGCTGGTGGAATTTCTGTAGACGCATTTGTTTTCCTTTATTATTTTTATTATTTTAAATTTACACTTGAATCGAGCGCCGGGGAAAACTGAGCGTTGCGTAGGAATGCTACAGAATTGTTTGCCTGCAAATGAAAGCATTGCATGCTGCATAATTTCATTCAACACGCTTTTTTCGCAGCCTTTTTTGTTTTCTTTAGATTTTGAATCCCAATCGTATAAATAATTTTCAACACCTCTTTGCTGCCGTAATTGCTGTTGAAAATTGAGCGGAAATTGCGTAATGTATTTCCTTGTTTAAGTGTTTGCTTTTACTCGATTTTCCCCTTTGATTGGTATGATATTTCTCAAAAAATAAAATAAAACGAGGCAGCAGCTAATTGTGAATTATTTTCATGCCAGGGGTCGATTTCCGCATTAATTTTATCAACAAACAGCTCTTCGGCAACGATGTAATTTGCATGGCGATTTTTTCTTTGACTTTCACTAAAGTTTGACTCGACTTGAAACGTTTATTATAGGAGGCAAATTCTTGTTTTTCCTCATTTTTAAAAATGGAGATTACGGTACTTGATGAAAATGTGCAATTACGGCTTTCGGGGTTATTTCATACTGGTACTAATCTGTGCAGGGAAAACAGTTTATGGCCAATCTTGTTTTTGGCGTGTGGAGGAAGGTTTTCAGGGATCGCGTGATGTACTGTATATTATTTGGAAGTTCCTACAGTATATACTGTATATAGTGAGCGATGTCGGGAAATGGGCCGCGGAAAATGGCCACGATTTCATATCTTTCTACACTCCCATCATCCTATCGTCATCGTCGATGTTGACCACGTCGACGACGATTTCCTGGGGGGTTTGAACTAGAATAAGAGGGGAAGTAAACTACTTCCGCTTCTCTTGGATCTGAACCTGTTCCCGATTTCTAGGGTTCTCATCTGTGCTTTTTTATTTTTTATTTTTGCCGCACAAAGAATTCGTTTTATTTTCTATTTTTATTTCGCTATTCGGTCGCTCAATAGAGATTCTTCGTGGATTTTTAAAGGTATGGGATTATGAAAATTGTTTCGTGAGCGCAGAAAGATCTGCGTGATTTTTAATTTTTTTTTAGTCAGCAGTTAATATTGTTATTTTATTCCTTCGTTCATAAAATCCGCCCCGGAATAGTTTTTTTAATGCGTACATTTTTGCTGCTGAGGTTCAGTGAGAACAGGGAATCCAAACCCAGAGTGCGCCTTTTTTTTTCATGAATTTCATAATAAAGTATTTTTTGCTCAATTCCCAGAACTGGGGAAATTTCAATGGGCTGTCCTTGCTTCAATAGCTTTAGTTTCTCATGTGAAAGAATATGGTGTTCTTTTTTTTGTTTCCAAACGCTTTCTTCAACATTTGAGAAGAGAGGGTTGACAAAAAAATATGGAAATGAATGTTCATTTTTTTGTAAGAATGTGGGCATGCAGTAGAGGGACTCCCAACCGAGTCGGATCGATTAATCAAGGAACCTGGGGGGAAGTGCGTCGATTTCCGCTGCTGGGGAATAATACAGTTTTTTTTTCTTCTTCCAACTGAGCTATGGCCTTTTGGAGTTTTTTTTTTTTTGCCTGTTGGTTCCTGCTGGGCGTAGAAAAGATTTAATCTGGAACTGCGGTCGTTTATCTGGTTATGCTTGAACGAAACCCCGTTTTCCCCACATCACCAGATTCATCAGCAGAATTACTCCGGCCCCGGTTGTTTGATGTGTCAGACGGACAAAGCAACCTTTCTTCACTTTGCTCATTTTTATTCTATGCAGATCCTCTGAATCTACGTGATTCATAAAAGCAAATGTTCATTTGTGAACTGATTTCAATTCTCTGGTCACAGCGTTGATTCCTTTGCTTCTCGATATAGCCTCCAGAGGATTTCACCGAAGTTTTTTTTTTGTGTGCAGATTCCAAGGTTCGTAACGAAAAACCTCGCGTACTTTTAAGGTTATCATTCTCGCTTGCTTTTATGTCACATTCTTGCAAAAATAATTTTTGAATTACTTCAAATCGATGGTTCGGGGACTCTATGAGGAATAATGCAGAATGATACGACTTTGAAGCAGGAATTATGCTCATCAAGCCATGATTCCTTATTTAGTAAATATGTCCATCGGTAGTTCGATCGAAAAAAAGATAATCTGCGCAGCTGGAATATTTTCTTCATCAGTATTCCTTGTTTATCAATGAACGAAGGACCAAGAAACATACAGGGAAACTTGGCGAATCTTCTGAAATTTCTTCAAACTGCGTTTTATTCCCTTCTTCTGTTCATCGGACATGTTTGCCCTGATTTGTTTCCATTCACGGGGAAAATTGTGGGAATTTGTTGCCTGATCCGGAACAAAAGGGTACTCTCTAGATGCGTGGGTCGGAGAATGGGGCGATTGAACCTGTTTGCGATGCATCATTAAAAGAAGGGGGAAAAAAAGGACAAGAAAAAAAAAAAAAGAGAAAACTGGGGGAAACTAATGGCCCTTTTCTTTTGCGTTTCCCGTGAACAGGTGTGGATGCCCCCGGGTTTCTGATACAGCCGTTCAGGAAACCCAAGCGGATCCGAACAGCGTTCAGCCCGTCACAGCTGCTGAAACTCGAGCAGGCCTTCGAGAAGAACCACTACGTCGTCGGTGCGGAGCGGAAGCAACTCGCCCAAACGCTGTCCCTGTCTGAAACCCAAGTGAGACCCGTTTTCTTCGTCTTGTTTCACGAATATGCCGTATTTTAAACTCGAGAAAAACCTTGAGTGACGAAAAAAATGCCTCAGAAGTTTACTGAAGAATGGACGATACGTGAACTTCGCGGGAAAATAGTCTGCCGTGTCTGACTCGTTGCACTCAGCGTTTCTCAATTGTTCCAAAATCTGGCCTAAACTTCCATCAACTCTCGAGAAAATTTAGTCCATTTTATGCGAGGAAAATTCATATTATGAATACAAAGAAAACAAGCTTGAGAAAGTTTTAGAAATAAAATTACTGTACAGAACTTGTAAATCCCTTCTTATTGTTGTCACCGCGATTTTGAAAATGAGGGCGAAAATAAATCTTTGATTTTTTTTACCACCTTTAAAAAAAAAAAAAGATCTTAACCGATAATTACTGTGCTCATCATGATAGTTTGAAAATGGAGCATTCGAAGCCAATGACAGAGAGAAAATATATTTGCCATTGACTCTGTTCCGTTGTGACATAAAGCGCTGACTTGTACTTACTTTCATCGAGAGAATTGAATCTTGAACCTTCAAGATCTTCATCGTCTGAATGCAAAAGCAGAATAAATTTTGTTACCTTTTTTTTTGTTCAAGCGTTTATGATAAAGAAAAGAATGGAACAGAGGTGAAATTTTGAATGAATGAGCAATAAGGAGGATTCCGCGAGTTAGAAATAGAAACATGATCGATCACGTGCATGGAACAGGCTTTTTGGCACTTGATAGCAAGTAAATTTGAATTTTGGTCTTCATCAATGGAATTAGACTGATGCTGCCGCACTACTGCGAATGTACTTCTTGAATTATTTCCCCGAATTTTCGAATGCCCGCGAGGGTTTATTGGTTATTTTCGAACGTGATATTGTTGTGGCTGGAAAAGGGCTCAAATTGCCGGCCGTTTACGCCGTTCCGACTAATTTCTTGAAGGTGGAAACTAGGCAGAACGAAACTCGATCCGGGGGAATAAATTATTTTAGTTTATTTTATTTTTCTGTGGGAGAGAACCTGGAAAATTTGGAGTCTTTTACGCTCGTTGTGAGGGCCCCGTCTCTCGTTCTAGCGTTGCAACATGATGCGTATCAGTTTCAGTCGGTTTTCTGCAAAAATTTGAGCTCAGCGAATATTTTCGTCGAAACGTACTCGGTATCAGTTCTCGAGCGCAATTAAGCTTTGCAATGGCAGTACAGCCTTTATTGCTGAATCAAGACAATAAAAATTACAGCCGAATTTGAATGCTGAGGATTTTTGGTCGCCGATCTCTTTTAGCAAATCGGCGTTTGAAAAAATTTCATTTTTGTGCCAATAAAACAAGAACTGAAAACCCAGTTCATTTATTCCATGTACCTAACATGTTGTGCAAAAAGGTTATTTTATCCCTTTTTCGTTTCTCTCGATCAGCACGGCTAAATAGGCGTGGTTGATTTATTGGCACCTTTTTTTCCTGTTTATTCAAGTCGAGAGATTTTGCTGCAGTTTTCTTTTCAGCGCAACATTTTAGGCAAATTTAGAGCGAAATTGTCAAACGAGCTAGACAATTTTCACAACAGAAAAACGTTGATAGACAAAGGTGGAAAATTGCCATTGGTTTTAGTTTTGGTTTTGAGCATATTCTTGAGAAAGTACGATAAATAAACCGTAAGCAAAATAAACTGAGTAAATGACGAAAACACGTGGTTTTTTTTTTTTCAAAGCGTCATTTTTCTGAAAAGTTCCAGTTGGAAACGGCGATTCTGCACCTTTGTCATTTTAGTTACGGCTTCCAGTTCGAAAAAAATTATTTTAAAATGCCAGGTATTTGTATCAAGCAGTTTTGCAATCATTTCTGGGTTCTCTTGGCATTCTTTCATGCTATTTTTTTTTTAAATTTAACTCAAGAACGGATTAGCTATTTCCTCCAGCTCCACGTCTGGCCCATAGACTTCAGATTGCTCAGTTAACTCTTTCTTAGACAATGACTTACCACTAGAAAGGCATTGAGTCCACTAACCGAGACAGCATTGTGAAACGGCCAATGCGTTTCCTTCCTGTCAATCAAAATTTTCGCACAGTGGATCAAATGCCGTGATAATCGGAGTTGTAGTGTACTTTGTCCCCGAGGTTTCTCGCCAAAAGAAAATAAAGAAAGAAAAAAAAACAATGGCCGAGGTTTCTCTGGCCTTATGTTTCCCAGTGCTGGCTCAGATTGCGTTTTGTGCAGTTTGGACGCCTACGATGAAGGATCTCGGACGTCATAGCCGGTGCTATAATTGGCAGGCGGTAATTTCTGATTTACCCCGGCGCCGTTGGGGTGGTGTGGCGGCGGTGAGAAGCGAATCGGCGCGAAGAAGTTATTCTAGCGAAAAAGGGGAAAAAATTCGGCTAATGGGGCTCCACTGCGCCGCGGAGAAAATCGCGCAAAAAACTCGACTTGGCAGTGCACACTGCTGCAAAAAAAAAGGAAGCAGGTATATATATATACATATAAAAGGGGGGGGGGGGGGTGGTAGTAGGAAACAACGCCTTCTTCTCTGTTTTCATTTCCTTTTTTTGCGCGCGATTTCGCGCAGGAAAGTGGGCTCCGCATGAAATCACCTCCGTCTCGGTCTGCTGGTTCCTCGCAGTACCGGAATATAACTGCGAATAAACGCTCGGAAAAGAAAAGAAAAATCCGCGAATTTAGAGCGAAGAAAAGCAATCCGGCTGTTCTGTTCTCCATGTACAAGCAGCTCCTGAATGCATGTGTGTGGGCTGAATTCGAAATTGGGCTCTTCGAAAGTCATCACACACCTGTTCATTCAAGCAGTTCCCCGCGACTAATTGCCCGCTCTTTTTTAATTTTCCCATCGCATATGAAGTTCGTGGTCGTGATGATATACAAGAGCAGCATAAATCAAAATTTTTTTTTCAAAATTGTATAAGCACGGGTCTCAGTGCTAAGCATGCTGTTCTCAAACTTGAGACATTGATACTTTCTTAACGCACAGTAATTAGAAACGGATCAAGCAAGAAAAAGAAAGATGGCGTTCTAGCCTGATTTCCCTCGGCCATTTTAAAAGCGTTGAACGATCGAATTCAATCGCGAAACGTCTAATTTTCTTTTGAAATTTCCCTTCACAAATCCAAGAGATACGTCGAAGCAGGAATATATAAGCGATGAAAATTAAGCGTGTTATTGAGTTATTCGTGTTGAAAAACTGAGATGACGGGAGTTTTTGTTATTCCTTTGTCATAAAGATTCTATTCAACGCATAATGGTTGCATAAGCGTTTGTGGAAGCGCTCGTCCGTGTATCATGCGAATGATTCGCCTCAATTTTTTGTGCCGCTTTTTTTTGTGCTTGGAGAGAAAGATTTTGAAGATTGCGAGGAAAAAGCGCTAATTAAACACGGGTAAAGTGGCGAAAATTTTTCGCGCTTCCGGTGACGGACGAGATCCGCCAGGGCCGTTTTTGCTGCCCTAATTAGCACCCGTTTCGACGGGACTTGCTCGTAATTGCGACTTCGTTATAGGAGCTTTTTTGCCAGTGGGATTTTTTCCCCGGCTCTCCGGTTCATTATGATTATTGTTATTATTATTCCGCTGCCTGGAGATAATTGCTGCTCGGAAGAGACGCGATAAGACCGACAAGTGTGATCGTAATGATGACGTGGACAAATGCTTCCTTTGGTGTCCCAAAAAAAAGAGACTCATGATGTTTAATTTTTTCGCAATCTTTTGTCTGATGTTTTTTTTTTTTTTTTTGTGGAGCTTTGAGAAAGAAGGGCCTGCTTAAGAATGTAGACACGGGGGCATATCTTTTAGCGGATGCTTCGAATGAATGAATGAATGTTCAGACGAGCTGTCATTTATTGTGCAAACTTCAAATTTCGCGGAAATACATGCTCCCTTCAATTGGGCTTTCAGATTAAAATCGGATCGGGAATTTTAAAGATGTACCCGTTATCAGCCTGTCGAAGGGTAAAAAGTTCGTATTTTATCCAACAACCTCCGCTCGACACATCATTGCTTTTTTGCGCATTATTTCATTTCCCCCAGAAATTGCTGCTCAATTGAAAATACTGTACGTTGTCTAAAAAAAAATGTCCGTCTCTATGCAGCTGTATCTGAATTTTCAATGAATCGAGCATTACTCATTTTTTTTAAACGTAGTTTTTTCCGTGGATCAATGCGATCATCTCTCCAAAAGCACGCGCTTACAATTTATTGACTGAACGAATTGTCGACAGCAAATATCCCTGCAATTGTTCAAAAAATGCATACTTGTATTTTCAACTTCTACGAAAATTATCATGCATTTCCGTGCAAATACATGCTTTCACGCCAGAAACGACCGCGTATATCAACAACCAATCAAAAGAAGTCGGTGGTTTCGAAATAGCGCCCACATTTTTTAAAGCCATTCGGTGAATATAAAGGCATTTTTGAACCGATTTCTCATCTTCACGAAGATGTGGTCTCGTGTTTGCCAATATTCCCCGCTTTTTTAGCATCATAAAAGATGCCCTACGATTTTATGTTTCTGCACGTCTTACGGGGAAAAAAAGGGCAAGTTTCTGACGCAACAGCCCGGATGCAAGTCTAGCCTCGGAGATGAAACGAAGGAACTTTTTTTTTCTCTCTCGCGAGTCACCCCGGGGCTCTTCGTGGGTTTTCCGCAGATTTTTATTTATTTATTCTCATTCTTCAATTTTTTTTCATCGTTTCAAGTCATTCAACATTCATGAGGCGGTCCTAACAAGGAGGAATGTTCGGTCCCCAGTGATGAATGGCGCGGTTGTTGTCCTCGAGAACCCTTGGAACCTGACATTCCTAACGCATCAGATTGCGGTTCATTCATTGCGCGTTGATTGATGCCGCGAACGGGGTAATTGACAGTTTTGCTCGCAGGGTAGTCGTCTGTCATGTAATACAAGTTTTGGGGAAGAAAGAAAATCTTTCCTTCTTCAATCTGCGAATAATGAATGATGGTTTGGCCGAAAAACATTTTTGAATGAAAAAAAAAATGATACGCGAACAAGATGAGCCCAGTGCATCGATTTCCCTCAATTTTTGCGGTTTTCGTTCAATTTGTCATTTGGTTGGTTATACGAAACGATAGTATTTATCCGGCTTCAAGTTTTTTACGGTATTTAAAACGGCCTGATTCGGAATACAGTATGTTGCTTTTCATGATTTGCATCATTTAAAAAAGACGAAACCCGTCATCATTCCTTCAAGTGAACTGTTCATTAAAATTATCCATTTGTGCAACTTAATAGGAAGAAAACAGCGATGACGCTCATATAGCTCCATGAAAATGTGTAAAAACGTCCAAAAATATTACGGAATTTAGACTTCATATTTTTTACGTCCCAACTAAGATCGAAGATTACGTTTTTGAGATGAATATTTACACGCATGCAGTTAATAAAAATTTACATTCGTTGAAAAAAACTGACTCGAGAAATTTTCTGAAAAATTTGCAATCTCTACTTGATTCGCAACAAATGCTAAAATCCTTGAAATTTTAAGCATACGCCTAGAAGACGCGGAGATAGATTTCGTACTGACATTTTCTTGTTGGGAATATAAAAATATAACTAGGGGGGGAGGAGATTGTACTGTAATAAGTAGAGGATCTGAGCCATTAGGAAGTTCCCTCTCTGCTGCCCTGTGAGAATGAGAAGGAATGAGATCTGAGCTTCATATTGTGGAAGGGGGAGACACACACACACATGTGGGGAGAAAAGCGGAAGTGGGAACCCGGGATTGGTTGGCACTTCCGGTTCCGGAACAGAGGGGGCCCCCTCCTCTCTTTTGAGGTCCCAGGGTGCGGTTTCCATGGGCTCAAGAGTCTTCCTTTTCTGAGCGCATCGACGTCATAATGTCGTTCCCCCGGCTTATTCTCTGGTATATTACGTGTGTATTCCTCAAGGAATTCTTCACTTGTTCAAAGCTTTTGCATAAAACTTGAACCTCTACTGAATACAAAAAAAAAATTAAATCAAGACTTAACTACGCAACGTAAGGACTCACTTTTCGTAATTTTGAAGAATTAGGGTAGGCGAATTAAAAATTAGGCTAAAAACGTACGCCAACTGACGAACGCACCCAACCATTTTTTTCTTTCGATGATTCGTTGTATTGTAAAGCGTACTGATTGTAATCCTTTTTAATTCGAGAAGCTTTTGAAATTTAATTCCAAGGTTAACAAACGCTTCAATTATATGAGCACATAGGAACGTCCATGCGAACAATTTTCCGTGTGAATTGTTCCGCATGTACCATTGGTTCAATTATTGAACAGCTCAACCCGCACTTGATGTCGATCTGATCACGATGAAAAACACCGGCAGAAATTTTTTTTTGTTGCATAGCCCTTCATTACACGAAAAATGAATTTAACGCCGGAAGAACAAGTGCGGAATTGACGTACAGTAAATGTTTCAGGCGACGTTTGGCCTTTTTGCTTTCGTCCCACACCCTGAAAAGCGTTTATGGTCTGCTATTTCGAGTCTTTCTGGGCCGCTAATTAATGAAATATTCACGAGATTCCGTGACCCAAACGCACGGGCCCCAACCGGCAATGTTTCCCGAATCCGTTGCCCTCGGGATCAATAATTTATGTAAACGCGTGGCAAATGAGATCTTAATCCGGACCACAGGAAAAAAAGATTTCAATCCCTTCATTTCGCCGGCTTTTATTAATTTATGTCTGAATATTTTTTACGCATTTTCCTTTCGTCTCCGAAATGATTTCATTCGATGCTCCTAAGGCGCGGGACAAGAAGGAAGCGTAAGTTCATGCTTTCGCGAAATCTTCATATGATATGGAAGAAGAATATATGCTATGCTTTTAATAAAGAGCAGGTCTGTGAGAAAACACTTCTCAGCGAGTTATCCGTTAATCCAGGGCTTTTTGGAGAGCATGGCGGAGAGAAAAGAGGCCACTTGTGTTCGGTGTTTGCTAGGCGAGATGAAACGAAAACACTCAGGGTCTCTGATTGGTATACTTGTTCTCACGGTGGGCTGTCCCATCATGGGTGTGGACCACCACATTTAAGTTCGGAAAAGTCACTGGCCTGTCTATTTTCTTTCTCCTTTGCGTGCTCATCAAACTCAGGGTCTCTGATTGGTATACTTGTTCTCACGGTGGGCTGTCCCATCATGGGTGTGGACCACCACATTTAAGTTCGGAAAAGTCACTGGCCTGTCTATTTTCTTTCTCCTTTGCGTGCTCATCAAATTGTCAATGCTGGAAAAAAAGAGCTGAAACAACAGAAGAACCAAGTGCCCGAAGAAGCGGGTGCATCGAAAACTTTATCTTTTTGTTTGGCTTCCTTCAAACGAGCGATTTTTAATATTTTATTTCGGTATGCATCAGGTCAGATTATAATCGGTTAGTTTTTGATACTGCTTATTAGGTAATCTTGTTTAAGTTTCTGCTGAATTACAAGCGGTAAGATTGAATTAAATCAGATTCTTGAGTTGAAAACTAAATTTTCTTGGATGCGCTAGGCACACTTTTTCTCGGACTTCGGCTAGATACAGAATGATTGCATTACAATTTTAGGATATTTTTTAATGATATTCTCTGTGAGAATAATTTACCTAGTATGCAAGTGAACACGTTTTTGGGTCAGTTATGTCTCTTTTCGAGTGCACCTCGATCATTCTGTTTTGCTCTTTGAAGATTATATATTCGCCGTGATGTGAAAATTTCGACATTATCACATGTACGGCTGAGGAGAGTTAAGGGTGAGCTGTGTTATAACACATGTTATACACAAAAGGTTCAGAAGGCTTCATAAAGTGTAGCTAGAGTCTTTACCTCTTAGTTGGATCAACCTTAGAGACGACCTAATACTTGATTTTAGAAGAAGGCTTCCTCCAAGCCCAGGATTAAAGACGACTTTGTTAAGATCGTTCCTCGTTTATTTGCCACCGTTTTAGAGACAAGCGAAAAGCATCCACTCTCTGGTTTGATCCCCCGTAGGAAATCCTCTTGATGCATATATTTGTTGTTTTGAATCAGGGTTGATAATGCAATCCGGAACTGAGATGGGGGAACTTCCGAGCCATTTCCGTTCTGTGACTTCATAAGCGAGTGCTCGTGTGTATGTGCTTTGAGAATGTCTCGAATGA
>CAJPEX010001855.1:30841-48189 GCA_905338405.1 Notodromas monacha
TGCTTTCGCGAAATCTTCATATGATATGGAAGAAGAATATATGCTATGCTTTTAATAAAGAGCAGGTCTGTGAGAAAACACTTCTCAGCGAGTTATCCGTTAATCCAGGGCTTTTTGGAGAGCATGGCGGAGAGAAAAGAGGCCACTTGTGTTCGGTGTTTGCCTGGCGAGATGAAACGAAAACACTCAGGGTCTCTGATTGGTATACTTGTTCTCACGGTGGGCTGTCCCATCATGGGTGTGGACCACCACATTTAAGTTCGGAAAAGTCACTGGCCTGTCTATTTTCTTTCTCCTTTGCGTGCTCATCAACATGTCAATACCGGAAAAAATAGCTGAAACAACAGAAGAACCAAGTGCACGGAGAAGCGGGTGCATCGAGAACTTCATATTTTTGATCGGCTTCCTTCAAACGGGCGATTTTTAATATTTTATTTCGGTATGCATCATGTCAGATTATAATCGGTTAGTTTTGGATACTGCTTATTAGGTAACCTTGTTTAAGTTTCTGCTGAATTACAAGCGGTAAGATTGAATTAAATCAGATTCTTGAGTTGAAAACTAAATTTTCTTGGATGCGCTAGGCACACTTTTTCTCGGACTTCGGCTAGATACAGAATCATTGCATTACAATTTTAGGATATTTTTTTATGATATTCTCTGCGAGAATGATTTACATACTATGCAAGTAAACACGTTTTTGGGTTAGTTTTGTCTCTTTTCGAGTGCACTTCGATCATTCTGTCTTTCTCTTTGAAGATTATATATTCGCCGTGATGTGAAAATTTCGACATTATCACATGTACGGCTGAGGACTCAATTCCCACTCGACACAATATTGTGTACAATATGTGTTTTCCAAGTCTTCCGAAGTATTTCACATCGATCTCAGAAATGGAGAATCAACCTAGTTGGAATCTCTGCTGGATTATGAACTAAAATCATTGTTGTTTTGAATCAGGGTTGATAATGCAATCCGGAACTGAGATGGGGGAACTTCCGAGCCATTTCCGTTCTGTGACTTCATAAGCGAGTGCTCGTGTGTATGTGCTTTGAGAATGTCTCGAATGACACCTGGTATTCTGCAGAAAGTTTTTGATGTTTCTTTGTTTATTTTGGCACACAAAAACGCCTTTCAATTGAGAGAAATAAGTATACCGTAATATTTATTTTTCTTACCGAATCAGATGACTATAAATCTCCGTCTTTTAAAGCCTCGCAACTCCAGATTTTTATGCGTTAGCCTGAAGACGACTTGATAAACGTTTTAGGAAATACGAATTTTCAAGTATTCTTCAGTTAAGCAAAGTGAACTCGCTTTTCAAATATATTTTCAAATAAACCATAATATACCGTCGCACGGAGAAAAGATCGTTAGTACACATCATCAATCACGTGTCGTGTGTTTCAATTGATTTTTCGTGTGCCATATCTCGTGATTCGTGTTGCGCAGAGTATATGGGAAGCTTTTTATATTTTTATGTAAACTTGCAGTTGTTTATCTTTCACGTTCCAACGTCACTCGAAGCAGTATTTATGCTGCAGTAATTTGTCCTTCATTATTTAGGTGAATAACGGAATGATTTCTTGAAGATTTCCAAAATAAATTTATGATTGAAAACACGGAATGTTTGAATCGCGTTCCAGTCTGTAGGATGAGCAGGAAAAGCGGCTTATTGTATTTCTGTCTTCCTAAAATAATATTTTCTTTCTTTGAAAAATATCATCCGAAGTCCTCGAATTTGCGATTGATAATTAATGTGGCGAGAATTCCCATGGGTTTTAAACTTCGAACAGAAGATTTGATGTTAAATGTCTCCTAAGAATTAAAAAAAAAAGGTTAACACCTCTTTTTTTTCGAAAACGTTGATGAAAAGCATGGCTATTCAAATGAATAACGATGCCGCTAAAAAAAAATATGTACCGCTTGATTTCTAAAAACGGAAACAGACAAACATATTTTTAAACACGATGATTGCATGTTGCTTCATGGTACTCCAAAAATACTGTAGTTCTATAATAAGTAGCCATTCGCTATCCGGAATACTGTTTTTGCTGATCTAGTTGATCAGGTAAATTTTTCTTTATAAAATTACAGTAGTTAAAAATTTCACGTATAACAACGTTCCCACTTGGAATCACTTTCAAAAAAACGCCAGGTTCATTACGTGAGTCTTGTGTTCTTTATCCGGTGCGTTCATTTATTATTCGGGTGCTTTTTCTTTTGTCAAACTTTTCTAGGAAGTTGCGATTTTTGAAAATAAGGAAATGAAGCATAGGTTTTACTGTCAACTGAAACCTGAAAACTGAAAAGGGGGGTCGAGCGAAATTCAGGCGCGGCGCGACATAACTTTTGGATTGCCCTCGTCAATAACTCGCTAGACTCAGGAATCATTAAACATTTCTGCTTCACGAATCCCATCGAATCCCTCCTTGCAAAAAATGAAAAAAATAAAGATAAAGGATCTAGTTAATCTTCCTCGAAGCCTCGATGAGGAATTAAAGCGTAATGTTCCGAAGACGCCTTGGTCGTTGCCAGCAGACGGATTTTGTGACTTTATTAATCCTTGTCATCCAATTTGCTCCTTTTTCCCCTCTCCACTTCTTCCTATTCCTTCCTTCCTTCCGTCTTTCTTCTTCCGCAGGATATTCGGGTCATTTTCTTTCGTGTACTATATAACGTTAGCGTGTGTTCTCTGAGCAGACGCAGGTGCTTTGGGAAAAAGAGAGACCCTAGATGGGGAGCAAAAAGATGCTAATTGTTAATTGGCCCGTGCGTGGCCATGACTCCCAATTACGGGGATCGTTTAGGACCGGGTCGGAGCACACGTGTTGAGCCCGTGGCATTTCACGCATTATTGAATGATTGGACGTTTATCGGAATTGACTTTTTTCCTCCGAGTGGAATTTTCAATGAGCAGGAAATGTCCGTTAATTGACCATCCATCACGCTTTTAATTACCCTCATTGCCCTCGAGTATGCTGCTGGCTGCAGCGCTGTTGTTCCTCGTCGCCGTTCGAGTAATGATTAAATCAGTATTTTCGAAAGTTATCCGTATTATTCATGGCAATAAAATCTAAGCTGGATCGTTGACCTCGCTTACATGCATGCGCTGGTTTGGAAGCAAGTCACTCTTGACACCTCGGGTGGTTCGTTTCTTCTTTTTTTTTTTAATTGAAGAAAGGCCGAAACCAACGTGGATTTAATACAGCACTGTTGCCTCGGTTAACGGAGGTTTGACGTCAATGATAAGTCCATTATCGAATAAATCTAGCCAAAGCATACACGCGAATAATGGCTGCCAACTTTCAAAATTCCTCTACCTTGCGTACAATTATTTGACGTTTTCTAAAACGAAAAAAGAAAATCACCGATCTCCCGATTCTTGGTCAATTTTTTGCGTTATGGATTAAGCTCTTGAAATTTTATTTTCTCGCTAAAATGTATTTTCTTTTTCTTCGCAAGACATAAATGAGCATCAGGGTTGATGATGTGACTTTTGGCAAATTTTGTGAGGTCAATGATTGCCGTTTTACTTATAGTCGTATTCAGAAGAACGATACTGTACTGAACAAATTGTGTTTCTTGTTTAATTAAAGTGGGAGTTGAATTTGAATTGTAACGAGTCGACGTTTTCTCTGCAAATATCCGCGTTTGAAAAGAAGAGAGAGAGAGAGATAACCTGTACTAATTCCGCAAAAATTCGTGTGTGTTCGCAGGTGAAAGTGTGGTTCCAGAACCGGCGAACGAAGCACAAACGAATCCAGCAGGAAGAGGAGCAGACGACCAACAAGGGCCAGGGCTCGTCGGGCGGAGGCAACCCGTCCGGGCCCGGGACCGGTTCCCCTTCCTCAACCCCGGCCCATGGGGACGGGTCACACCGCAACTGGCTCGACGAGGATGACGAGATCGACCCCGACTCCGACTGCTCCGACGAAATGCTGAATGTTGGCAACGAGGCCGAATGAAACAAATCCGACTGATCGATTCGAACCCCATCCTGTCTCGTATACCTCCTCTTTTTTTTCTATTATTTATACGTCGGAATTTTTAAGCCTCATCACGTTACCTTGGGAAGAAAACCTTCTTTCGGGAACCGCAAAAACACACGAGTGTTTTTTTTTTTTTTTTTAAATCCGAGAATCGTTATTTTTATTCCGGTTGTTCGATTTCCCAAACCCTTCAATAGTGACAAGACAGGGAAATTCTCCGTCGAGAATCTGCTGCTTTCGTGGAAACTGTGAGTGAATTTATCCTGGAATTCCCCGCTTCAGTAACCTGCACTACAAACAAGAAAATGCAATTTGATAAGAGAAATATTTCTGTTCGCCATGAGTCGGAATTTTCCGAATCAACGATCCATTTTTTTTTCAAAGAAACAAAACATGACGATTTTTATGAATAAGTCAAAGAAGCCTCCAATATCATGATATCTCTCCAGGTTGATGATTTCGATAATATTTTTTTACTGTCATGATTAGTAAGAATATCTGAAGAGGGTTTGTTTATCGCTTGCTAAATCAAAAATACAGTACTGAAAGAGTCGACATTTTTCTTAGGGAATAGATAAATACCTTCATGATGGTTGCGTCATCAGAATTCAAAACCTTCAAAATCAGAATGAAAACATGAAAGAATAAAACTGGCGATTTCCTAAATCGCTTAAAAAAAGAATCAAGATAGCAGTCGGCCAAAAATTTCTCAGTAACGATTGGAGTTTACGAACTATTCCCTCATGATGGTCATAATCATGTCGTGAACAGGATTCAAATCCCATCGAACTAATGTACAAGCGAGGTCGATGGCCAAATTTCGGATTTTATTCTCATCAATAATGCAAATAACTGCAGTGAATACAGGTAACTATAAATCATTTTGCCATCGGATCAAATCGATCAACTATTCAAAAGGGTTGCGATAAACGAGAGCCGAAATTTCCTCCGCAACGGTTCGACTTTAAAAAAAAAAAAAACCGTTCATGACGGTCATGATGTGTGTCTTCAAGACTTGTGATGTACAGTAAATGCAAAATCGAGTAAATGGTAAAGATAATAATTATTGAGAATAATACGGAAAATACTGGAGAAGAACGCCGTTTGTTTCCTGTTTGATTGAAAAAGTTGTGATCGTGAAGATCATAAATTTTATCGGCAACGATTCGATCGTGCAAACGGTTCTTTTATGATGGCATCATGATTCAAAAATGTAAAAGCAGCTCATAAACGAGGTCACAGATGTCGATTACATTTTTTTGCCATTTATAACAGGAATCATTTACGCAAAAATCCATTGAAAATTTCGAAATGAGGAACAGAAAATCTATCTTTCCGCCTACTTCCAAAGCGACTTCACCACAGTTTTCCACGAGCAACGAAAACAGCCCTGCGGATAGAACACGTATTTAAATCAAGGAAAATACTGTATTAGGATAACTTTATTCTTCTGGGGAACGAGTCGATATTGTCACAAAAAAATACCCCGTTTTCGGGGTTGATCTCCCCCGGACTGTCGTCGTTCAAGGAAGAAAGAATTAAGTGCCATGATAGCTGGGGTGGGGGCCGCCATGTTGCGACAATCCCTTCGAATGTATACCTGTTTTAGTCACGCGGTTGCGGCCATCTTGCATCTTTCATTGCCTCAAATTTTCTCGAAACGAAAACGAAAAACAAGGAAAGTATCATCATCCGCTGAGATCCTTCAACGCGGTTTCCCCCTTCATCATCGGACACCATGAAATATTGTTGTCTTTTTTTCTTTCTTCTCTAAACCTCAGGGAAATTATTTGCGATCTTGTTTTTCTTCAAGTTTTTTTTTTTCCCCTTCGAGAAAATTTTTGGGAATTGAGGGCAGAATGGATCATCTTCCTTCGCGAGAGTCGAGCGACACAAATTTGACTCGACCAAGCGGATACCAAAGACCCTGATGACATACACTTCGAGTTTTTGGCGATATGTTTTTTTTTGTTTTTGTTTTTTTTGTGAAAGCAGCAAGAAACTTCCAAACGTTCACCTGGAAAGCACAGTCTTTTTGGGGTTGGTTCGAAAATCGCAAATTTTGTGCTTTGATTGAATTGTTTTTTTTTTTACATAAACGACTTGGAAGGGCTCTTTGAGTTGTGATAATGTCTCTTGGACTTTCGGTCGCTCGCGCCCCGGAGAAAAAGCGTTTTTTGTTTTTGTTTCACGTTTTTGGCGGAGGAAAGAGAAAAGCGAGAGAAAGATAGAGAATGAAAGAGAGAGAGAGGGACTAAAGAAAGGCAAATTCGGGGAAATGCAAAATGTGGGATTGAATGAAATGGGGGAACTCACCTTCATTTCTTCTCATTGAAAAAAATTTACCCCCGAGAAAAAAGAGGGAGAAAACAGGAAGTGTTTCAATCGGGGAGAAGACGGGGATGTTTTTTTTTTTTTTTTTTAGGAGGTGAAGCATTGATTGAAGTTTGTGGATGTTCATTAAAGCGAAATTCGGTTTTTTTCGAGAAACGAAAAACAAAACAACGGCATTATTCAATCATTGCCTTCTCTACTATTATTTTCCAAACCATTCGCTCTTGTCCTAATTCTCCAACACCTTCACAAACGCCACGTAAAGCGCTTATTGGATTTCTTTGATCTTTCTGAATAATTTCTCTTTGTACTTGTCTACTTGATAAGTTCCCATTTCAAAACCGTCCTTTGGTTTGGCTCAGAAACAAGAAAATGTGAGTGTTTCGAAGCAGTAACATGTATTTATTGAACAGGAATAACGCTAAAATTAAATTACTAGTGTGTGCCGAAAAAAAAATCGCATCAACCGAAAAACGCACGATTTCTTTCACAGCATTAGTTGTGGTAAAGTGTGACTATATTTGAAGAAGTTTTAGCCGTTTTATATTTCCTTCTGATCAAGATAAAACAAATGAAGCTAATCGAAAATTCCGCAGTTGAATCGACGTTTCTGTCCTTATATCTAAGCTTTCTTTTAGAAAAGTATGCGGGAAAAGTACCTATTGCATCATGATGTCCGATCAGTGATTGATCCCTCATGAAACGTGGTTCCAGAATTTGACCTCTATCGACTTCCACGAAGATCTTCAGGTCAGTATTTGTTTTATATTTTGTAAAATGTGTTACTAAAACTGCTAATGACGAGGTAAATTATCCAAGAACATTTTTCCTTCAAACTTGGTCCTCGTCAGCGAGAACCGCTATTAATAACTAGTATATATAGAGGCGGGTATAAATCCTAACATGTGTTCAAACGTTCTAACTTGAATAAGGGGAAATATTTATTCATCTGAGGAATCATGACTAAATTTTCACATGCGGGGTAAAAAAAAAATAATAATCGCAACGCCGATTCCATTTCAAGTCCGATTAACTCCAGGAATGAACCCGAACGAATAAACGCAATTGGGTTTCTTTTGTCGTGAATGAAATTTCCTCAACGCAAGTGATTAAAATCATTAATTTCATTGCTGAAATGAGTTCTCTTTATCTTGTATTACATTCCCTCAGGTGCAACCACCATTCGACATCAACGGATAATGTGGCAATCAACGGAACCGGTGAGTTGAAAACTGGAATAATTTTTCTCGCCTCTGAACGTTTTTCTCGGCAATATCGGATTTCATGGTGACTGCAATCATTCTGAGTTCGCATTTCAAAAGGGAGAGTTGTGCAGAAATTTCCGGTTCAAAATGAAACAATGCCAATATTATTATCAAGGCGAACAAACCCAGTTTCGACCTTTGAGTACCTGACATGGATGATTAACGCGGAACCCGCCTCAAATAACTGATACGTTCCACTGGGGTTTTCAGCCCTTTTGTTTTTATTGAACTGCGTGGATAATTTGAAATAGATTCATAAAAGTATGATTCATTGAAAAACGCAATTTCGTAAGATAGTGACTAAAAAAAACGAAAATTTGCCTTGGCTTCGTGTGCGTAGCTCATTTACAAAATGCCACCCATACAAATTATGAGCTGAATAGAAATCTCTCAAAACCATCATGAATAATTTTGACGCATAATTTATCAAATTGTTTTCACTTCATAATTAAATCAACGCAGAATATCGACAATTCAATCGCGCAAATCTTCACGAGAATTATTCGACGAAAGTGTTTCTCGCACTTTTTTTCACGAAGTTTCAAAGTAATCATTACATTCACTTGAATGTGAGAAGAGTAGTTATTGAATAGAAGATTTCCATTGAAAATATTCGTGTTTCAAGATTCCCGCTATTTTCTGCCAATTTTTTTCTTCAATTTCTACGCCAATTAAGTCCGTACAAAAGAACTCTTGAAATCTTGCTTGGTGTATGAAAACGCGTTGAAAAATACAAACTAAGGCGCGTCTTAGAATGTATGACGACTTTTATCGAAGTGAACATGATTGTTTGAAACGAGGCTCAAGAAGTTCTGGGGTTTATTTTTTGCAAGTAAAACTTGAATAATGCTTCAGCGAGCCTTGCGCTGAATTCTTCAGCTTCGCGTGCAGAAATTCGAAGAGCTCAATAACGTTTCCTCCTTCGATTTTCGCCTGCATCCAATTGAAAATTCCAGAACGAATTCCAATTATTCCCCCTGAATGAACAAACTATCGATGAATACTAGGAGAGAAAGGAAACGTAAATAATCACCGAAAAATCGCAATTTCCGGATGCAAATCCAGGATGAGTCAATTACACACTTGAAGCACGGTTATGCGAGGATTGACATTGTCTATTAACTCTGCTGTCGTTTCCCAGTATATGCACGTTAGTTTGACAAACGATCCTTCAACAAGGATAAATAACAAGTATATCGTCGGAATTAATTGAGCACAAAACCAGTTGCACAAGTTCCTGGTGTTGTACATGGAACGCGATCATGACAAGCAATGACGATTCTCGATTATTATGCCTTGATTGTTCATGTCACTACTCTTGAGAACTAAAATATTCAAAAAAGGTTAAAGAAGTGACACGGTATTGAATTCACTTATCTAGATTTTGGAAAAGTCGCAGAGGAACTTCGAAAATCCCCTTCATGGTACCTATTTTTTTGCCACAATATATTTGTCTTGCAGATCCGGAATAAAAAAAAAGCCTCAGGCATTTTCAGTCGTTTTTCTAGATTATGATAATTCAAGTTTATTTTTGCTTTTACAAAAACCTCAAGCATGCAGCTCATTGATTGACGCTGGTAGTTGACGGATGAATTGGAAAAATCGTCGCATTGCTATAGAAATGCCCAAATGTAAATTCGATGACGAATACGACGAATGATCAAAAAGTGATGTTCACTTACAGTTTTGAAAAATTTGGCTCTTTAGATTAACCCGTGGTATCAACATTATGACTGTCAGAAAGCCTTTGCTAATTTATTGATAAATTTCAATTGCAGTCCCTTTTTTTTTTAGAATCGTATTGCTGACAAATTGGCCTTTTTCAGACCTTTGGCAAAAAATTGGACGAATTTTAAGTAATTTGGAAATCTTATGTACTGTATATATTTTCACCAAGAACCGTTTAAAATTATTTAAAATATTTAATGCACCTTCTGCTATTTGAAACTTCATAAAACATGCAACGGTTTATCTTTCCTTCCGACCTTAGGTCAGAGAATGATCAAATGTGACTTTTAAGAAGCTACTACTGTACCATCTTTATTAATCCGTCAGTACTGAAAGCATATAGAAGCACGAGGCTGGGAGAATTTACATGCACGAACCGTCGCACTCTTCTTGAGCAATGCTTTGTCAATGTTTCAATATTAAATGGGATTCATTTCGTGTCCTTGATTTTCCAACATCAATCGCGGGAGAAATAAAAAACACATTAGTTGAATATAACCGGTTTGGTCCCGCCTGTTGCACGAGGACATACAGCTCAAACGCAAATAATTCCTCTGTCGATAAATTAGTCCGTCGGTTGCCAATACATCACTTGATTCCGGGTCACGAGCTTCAAGATTTCAAAAACAACATTATTTGAAAAAGACGAAAGAAAGAGAGCAAAAGAGTTGGTTGTCTATCAATCGCGAGCCAATTAATCAATGGCGTGCCTCGTCGCCTATCGCGATTTACTAGCTGCGCTTGTTGCGAGTGTAAATTGATGAGGGACAAGTACTGCTTCCTGGTTCCCAGTGATGGATGCTCGGGTGCCCTTGGGGCAATTAGGTTCCCTGGAACAAGCAGGGGGTAATTGACGATGCTCAAGTCCACATTCTCTTCTCTTTTTTTCCCTCTCTTTTCGGCGTATACGTGTTTACCAGAAGAAATCGTTTAAAGGCGTCAGTGATGGTCATATGCTTGGTCTTTCGAGGACGTTATCGGATTTAATCTTTAAAACCGCCATTCTATAGTGCAATTTTTTTTCTACTTTTCTGAGCAAATGATAACACCTGGTTCGATTAAAAATTAAAGCTCGAAATCGATTATTCGTTTATGTGAGGGAAATATAGAGGCAAGGCAAGGTGGACGCTTTTTCCTCATGTACAAAACAGCAATGGCGTTGAGAAACTTGGCGATCAATTTTCTCCAGCCTGGATTTTTTTTATAATTAAAAGTGGTATAGAGAAATTTAATACTGTACTATATTCCTCAAATCCCAAAATTACCAATGGTTTAAAGGTATTTCCAAAACAGAGATAACCATGTTCACTATTCTGGGCATTATATTTCCTCGCTGCAGGGTATCGTTTTCTCTGATTTTTCCAGTTAAAAATATAATCTTTTCTTTTTTTCAAGTATGCGTCAGAAATTTGAAAATGCTTGATTTTTGAAATATACAAATATCCTATTGTTCTGGCCCAATGAACAGCAAAAAAGGATTCAGAAGTTGTTGATAAAGTTTTTACTGGCTTATTTTTATTCGAGAATATCATGATGAAAAAGGCATATCATTTCTCACGTCGCAAATTACAAGGGTTCTATTTTGTTTTCATTTTATACTGCATTTATTTTTTCATACAACTAGATAATGAAATCTCTTTAAACATTCCGAGGAATTATCTACGTGAAATCTGGATCATTGTTAAATTACAGTATAATATGTCGATAAGGCTTCCGAAGCATTAAAACATTGTCTCTCATAAGAAAAGGTCTTAAAAAAATTTTTGTGAAAATATTCCTTGTGTGCGGTGTTCATTATCTGATGCACCACTGCACACGAAATTAAAAGAAAAGAAAAACCTTTCCGAGGATTGCGTTTGAGCGTGTTTGTTGTTCGCATGTAATAAACTGATGATGCCAGCCTGCAATTAACTCTCGTCTTCATTGACTCGTGCGTCGAGGAACAAATGAGTCGAACGGGGGAAAGTATAGGAGGAGAACCAAGGAGCAGGGCTGGAGAAAATAAATAAAATGATGAAATTAAGGGGAAAATAGAAGGTCTGAAAACATAATAAGCGTCAGGAGGCAGGAATGCGGGAAATTTCCGTGCACAGGTTCGCTCGGCTCTAATTTGCCTCCAGTTAGCCGAGGGTCATTAATATCTGGGGCTCATTCCGGGCCGCGGGGGCGAGTTGGAATGTCTCGACTTGCGACCGGGACTGTTTGCAATTTCTCCCTCCTCCCCCAGTCCAGGGGTTTATTGCGCGCAGAAAAGAGGAGAAAAAAATTTATTATTTTTTTTTGGTCTTTCGGACGATTAGCCGTCTGGAAAATTGCTCACTCTTCCTCTCTCTCTCTCTCTCACTTTCGTCGCTCCGAGAAGAATGCGAGATTTATTGCTGCGAAAATTTCCGGAATCATTCCCTGATGCAGAGAGAAACGCAGAATTCTTCGGTGCTTGGCGTACGTCGCCCGAATGAAATCTGAATGAACACCTGGTCAGCATTCGGACCACAAATCCCAGTTATTGAGGTAAAAAAAAAATATCATCGCAGCCGTGATTTGAACCTTTTGGGACTTTCGAATGGATATTAAATTTTCAAGTCTCGACCGCGTTGGACGAAATTTTCTGCTTCGTCGCACTGGATCCATTCACGAGTCGATGAAAATTTTTCGGCGAATTAACGATGATGAACAGTGATTGCATGCAGAGGAAACTGATACGCTTGGTTTGCTTCTTGACAACTGCCAGACATTTAATATATCGGATGAAAATGAATGCCCCTAGAATTACTTCGCTCTTGAGTTTTGAGTTCGGTCGAGGAATATTTATTATTCCGTCCTTTTCCGGACCGTTACCGTAAAAAAAAAAGACTTCCTTGAAAATGGGCATCGAATCTCCGTTTGCCCGTGGTTGACGAGGTTTAATGGGTACGATCGAAAATGACGTTTGAATAGATTCCAATTAGTTTCACACTTTAAAATTTGTCAAAAACCCGTTTACCGGATCGAATTTCGAATTGAATGCTGTTCGGCCCGCAAAGAATCCTTTAATTCGTTTAGAGAAAATTTGATTTTGAAAGAACTTCAGCGAGTTAGATTTTTTCTTACTTATACACGCATGATCTTTGAAAGCCCTATGGTCAATGGTCTCAAAATGATGTCTGAATTTAATTTTTTTCAGTTTTATGGTGAAATTTGTCAATATACCCGATCAAACTCGAAATTTAGCAGCAGTTTTGAGGTATTCGCTTGAGAGACTTATAGCAAGCTTGACATTTGGAAAGAGAACAAATGAAAATGTTTGCAATTGAATATTTCCAAAAACTGCATTTTTTTCCTACGTTGGTAGATTGGCCTGATTTTTTTTTCAAGTCTTCATCGGTATCTCATTCAAGTCAAACTATGAAAACATACATAAATTGATCAACGTTGCAAATGGTGGAAGAAATTCCGAGTTTTTTATTTTGAATACACCCTTGTATGAATTCAAGCTGAAAAAAACAAATTATAACATGCCAACATTCTTACACAGGAGGTGTGTAGTACGCCAACCCGTACGTGCGGCACACTTCATTTTATGAGATCACATGAGTTAAGAACCTTCATTTTCCATAAAGGGAGGAGGAGTTTTAGAGTCACGGTCCTTAAAAGACCGTGGTGTCGTACCTCAACAATAACTTTTCCTATTCTGATTGTAAAGTAAAACCTTATGAAGGTTAATTATTATCTGACATATATAAGCAGCTCTTCTATAAATAAGATCAGATCAGTTCAGTTCAGCTGTGTTATTCAAGTTATTCTCAAGCTTATTCCTGCAAGTCAAGCTTGTTGAGTCATTTATTTGTTTATACTTGTGTGAAATACAGTTTATCCCTTTAACGTAGGAATTCCAAAACAGAATCCCGGTCCTGTCCCACACTGATTAACTTGTTTTATTGTTTGTCAACTTAATACTAGACATCAAATTATAGTGAGGCCTTTTGTGCCCAATACATGCATAACATATTTTCAAGTTATTGGGGGATTTTTGGTCACGAGATTTATAACAAGATTGTCATCCAAAAAGGGATTGAATGACAATTTTGCAATTGAACGGTCCCAACAATTGATTTTTTTAAGGTTTGGACCGTACAGTGAACCTGATTTTTCAAAAAGTCTTTGTCTGAATATCATTTTAATCAAACTGTGACAACATGCATGAAGTCATCACCATTGCATAACGGTTGAAGATATTCCTTTTTTTGAACACCATATTATCAATACCCACTGCTTTTTTTATATTCGATGTTGTACAGCTGTAAGAGCGTGTCCTCCACTGTAGTACGTGTTGTATGTCATATAAAAGTTCAGTAGCCCTTTAAGACTACACGCAGTGTTGGTTTAGGTAGCTTTAAAGTACAGAGGATATTCATTTTTTTAAAATTCAGTATATCACTCTTTCCTCTGTATAAATTCCCCTGATGCACCTGTGAAAGCCATTAGAACCTTTCCCTCAAGTAAAAGCCCGCTGTTTTCTTTATTTTTTAAACCTTATTTTTCATGGGTTAACAAACTGATGACTGTTGAGGAAAAGCGTGTTTAAGCGAACGGGATGCAACGGGTGTTGATGGATGAGGCACCGATGGCCGGGCAAAGAAAAATTTGTGACTGAAATGACTGATCAGGGGATTGATTCGGAATTTGTTATTATATACGCTCGGAGCAAAACTCACCCAGGCGAGGAAATCCGAGTCCGGAATATTTTCTTTTCCGTATATGCAGTCCCTTTCTTCGCCAAGGGGCCCAATAATAAAGGCCGCCCTGAAAAAATAAATAAAAGAAACCCGGGCCGTATCCCCTTTCCTATAAGGTGCCCCATCTTCCTTCTCAGGTGGGATCACGTGAGATATACATCAGGGAAAGAAGAAAAAAAAGCCCGGCTCATGAAATACCCATTCATCAAGGAAATTACTGTTAATGGGGGGCGTACGGACGCTTGCCTCGAGGGCCTCTCAACCCGATCGCCGCGATCTAGTTAGCAATTTGATCCGCGAAGAGTTGGGGCCCCGCATTCCTCCAAAGCAGAAGAAGAATGTTTTCTGGCCAAAGTGATCGGTCTTCTTCCAAAACCACTACTACTACCACTACTACTGCTGCTGGGGCCATGGCTCGGGTTGACCAGCGACTTCTTTTCTTGACTTGTGCTTCCTATTTGACTCGCATTCCCTCTTGACTCTTTTTAACCCTCGGTGGGTTCACTTACGGTCCTTATTGGTTCTCAGTGGGTTGACGTCCTAACCCATAAGAGAAGTGAGTTCCCACTGTATCCCACCTTGCAGTGAAACCCCCGAGATGCGGACGTAATCGATACTCATAAACTATGTCCCTATGTCGGAATGTCCGCATGCCAATTCTCATTTCCTCATACATTTCAATGTGAACATATTCAATAGTTTCTCCAGTTCATCAAAAATTGAGAATAAATTCCCGAAAAAATAAAATAAAATATGTTTCTCAATTTAAAGATCCAGAATAGAATTGAGCAGAAGAAAACCACACAGAATCTGATCTTCTGGCATCAAAAAGGCCCCAAAAGGCAAACAATAAGCACAGGTTTTGCTATACTGCATGCCGATTATAGCGAATGCCTTGAAAACAAAAAAGACGCACAAAATAAACCTGTTTTTCATCATTAATTTGAGAACTCTGGATAAAAGGATGACATAGGGAGAGCAAATTACCTGAAATAAATTGGAATTAAAGCACAATTTAAGTGAACAGTCGAGGAGAAAACTGTGTTTCAAGAAAAACTGCGCATTATTCAAGTAAGCCTATTTGTACCTTTTGCTGGCGCAACTTATTGCTACTTTGAAACTTAACTTAAATCAGACGTGTTGCATTGCCTATAAAAATTTGCTGCTCTCATAACCTGTTGGTAACACTAACTTGTAACATGCATTGCAAGGAGGAGAGTTTCTGCACTGCCCATTATCTGCCAAGAATAAAAGTGGAAAAAATTGTGTAAAAGAAGAACTCGAGAAAACAGATGGATTTCAAACAAAATCTGGGAGCTCGTCATTCAGTCCTTCACACAAGGACAGTTTGCATATAAAGTTTTTTACAAGTTGCGGTGCATCAAATGAAGTTTTGGTGAGCTGAGATGTACTGAATTGTACTGGAGCCATATGTTCCTACAAGCAGTAAAATTATTTTCCAGTTCAAGGCTTTTCTTTTGAGCATGAATAATTGCATCTCTTTAATCGCCAAGTTTTTGTGAATTCAATGACGTTTTTGTGTACTGTATTCACTACAGCAACAGTAAATGAATTCCGGGAAGGAGGTTCGAACACCCAGATAAAACCAAGATTTAATAAGTATGCCAATTTCAAGCCTTCGACAGAAATTTCAACAAAAAATTAATTACCTGAGGAAGTAACTCTAGATTTTTACATGATTTTGTTGACAAGAAAATAAATATGGTAAAAATTGTTTGGCTATAATAAGCAGAACTGGCGATCAGTTGTGTGGCGCCCAGTTGGGCATGGCGTTCACTTGTCCCGCGTCAGGCGGTGCTATGTTCTTTGTCTGCATGATATTGCTGATGAGGAAAAACAAAACAATGCCCCCATTCGTTTGCATCTCGGAAGAAGAAACAAGTGGAAGGATGACCGACTGCGAATTTTTCCCTCTGGGAAGAAAAATTCTCAGGATTTTTCTTTTTACCTTTCCTCGATTTTTTTTTCTCCAGGGGAAACGGTTCCTGAAAACATTCTTGACGTTGGAGCAAGCACTTCATCTCTTTTATATGTTTTAAAAGTCATTAATGTCTGCGAACTTTTCTTCATCCCCTTATAATTTCATGAAACAATTCATTCAGAAAAGTCCGGGTGTTGTCCACGTAAGAGACAAATGTCTGCCATCCATTTTTTTCTTTAAAGAGCAAATAAATGTACTGTATTCCCATAGAAATTNATTTTTTTCTTTAAAGAGCAAATAAATGTACTGTATTCCCATAGAAATTTCTGCTTCAAATTTCGGATGTGACGGGAAGTCCTTGAGTGAAGAGCTTTTTTCAACGCGAAAAGCAGTGATTATTTTGCAAGTTTGCTCTACTGCGGTCTCGATTTATTTGAAGCAATATTTTTGCTCTCGTGATTGAAGAATAAATTCAGGAAAGAAATTAAATAAAAACAACACTCTTTAGCTCCGATTTTTCCCGAATTTTCGAATTGTACACCTTTCAGCTCAGATTGATTTATTGATACTGTGGGGTTTTTAGGAGACTATAAACAAGCTTCGTTTGTTTGGCTGACTGTTTTCAAAGCACCTAAAGCCACGCGGATCTGAGACACCCCTAAAAACACCTTCAACACATCTTAATAAAGCAAATAGCAATGTTTTTCTTCTGGTATTTTTAATCCAAATGCGCGTGATGGTTATTTACCAGTAAAATATACAAATACATTTAATTCATGAAGGTACTGTATGTACAATATTCTAAAGATATTTAATCACTTTTTATTTCTTGGAATATTATCGATACTGTATCATTATAGCCCCAGTTATTATTGAAGTTCAGTCATTGATTGAGTTGGAATTTATTTTTTTTTAAATGGCACTGATGTATATTTTTCCATTTAGCATATATATTCGAAGTCACAGGGTTTATATCTTCAACAAATAACCCCATAACTTTCAACATCTTCAGCGTTCTAATTTTTTAAGCTGATTGAGAAACAACTCAACTATGTAGTCTGGAATTTGCAATTTTCTCTTCTTACAAATAAGGTTTGTGCATGCGCTTGACCCTGATAACTTAGTTCCGCTTTAAATAACTTCAACTCGAACGAAATAAAAAGAGAACTTTGCCAAGAACGCTAAAAATTTCTCGAAATATTTTTTTAATCGCCCAGCAGAAATTCGTTTCCAAACATTTTTTTCAGGAAAGAGAAAAGCACGCCCAGCAAAAATTTCAGATTGCCGCCTGAGATGGCAGCTATTTTTACGCATATCCTGGCCGTTTCAGGTGGTGGCCAAACGGTTTTGGCCAAACAGTAGGGATCTGTT
>CAJPEX010001856.1:0-48182 GCA_905338405.1 Notodromas monacha
AAAGAAAGGTTTCTCGGAAGGAAAAAATTTAAATAATTCATTTGCACACGTGACATTTGTCCGAAGTGTTATTAGAAGAAAACTTGTTTTTCATAAGATAATTTCATTTGCCATTGCTTCAAAAATTTCAGATAAAGATAACGCACATCATTGCTCCTTTCGAGCAATTTTATAACGTAAAGAAATTTTCTCGCGGACCGGCAAAAACATTCTGTGGACCGACATGCTTTGTTCTTCAAGGACCAAGGGTCTATACAACGATTTTATTTTGGTCCCGTACGGTTCTATTCCCATGCTATGAGAGTTCTCCTGAACTTAATTCTCTACGACAAATTTTGTTATACTCCCATGAGATTTGTTGTAGAAAGAGTGCACCTGTACTGTGTTGTGTATACCAAGACATCGAAATCTAACACGATCAAGGCGTTGAATAAAAAAAAAAGAAAAGAAAGCTCAAACTGACCTTCATGTGAAACATCATGAGCTCGTTGGAGACCTTGGTGCGGTGTTGGGCGTCGTGGACTTTCTTGTACATGAGGGAATGCATTATGGCGATGCCGCAGTAGATGGAGAACGCCGTCGCGATCTCCTCGTCCAGCTTGGAGAAGAACAAACCGCTGACTTTGTTGCACAGCTGGGCCACACCGATGATCCCGACGCCATCTTTTATCGGGAAGCACAGGATGTTTCTGCACACATTTCAGCCGAGGAAGAAGAAGAAAAAAAGAAATTTGCGGAACATCAGCACGTCATTCGTACTCATCCGCGTTTTTCGTCACTCGAAGAGGGGCGGGAAATCTTCGGGCGTGCTGAGTGAAACCCTTCTAAATGGAGGTCGTGGTTTCCGTGAATGTTTCTTTTTAGTTTTTCATTCTAATTTTGGTGTGCGTACGCTTTTACTCTTTCCCTAAATTTTTTTCGCGAATATTTTCAGGCTTCCAACTGAGTTTTACTCTGGACTTGGAAGCATTTAAAGCTTAATGAATCTCCGTCATTCGACGAACATTTTAAAGAGAACCCAGTTGAAAGGCTGGAGTTTACACTTTAACGAGCACACCGCACGAATGGCTACAATTATGCAAATTTCACACGAGAAAATATGTTCTGACATTCTAGAGCATTCTAAAATGGTTCATAATCAATGAGGTCATGCATGACTTCAACAATCAGGTTCATCCGTTTTTCGAAGTCGGTCGCCCTCTTCTTGTTTTCTTTCCGTTTTTAGAACAAAACAAAAATTATGATTTTTCACAATCGCTCGCGTACAGAGCAACAGCAATTTTCCTTCCAGTATTCAAGTTTTTTCAAGTTCGTGAGATTTAATTCTAAAATGCCGAGAAAACGAAGACACAAGAATTTTTCTAGCCACCTCTTTCGTACACAATGAACCAAAAGTGGCCTTGGAAACTCCCGCTTCATCACGATCAAGGAAAACGCACGAAGATAATAAAACAAATTCACGAGCAATTCAGTTTTTCCTACCTTGTTCTATCCAGTTCCTGGAATAATCTGGACAATGATCAGTGTACTAGCTGACCGAACTTGACCGTAACCAACCAAACATGACCCGATTAACCCTTGCCCATTTCCTGATATCCTGTTTCTTAATTGAAACTAGCGCTCTATTAAAAAAAAGAAATATTCTCAGTACCTACTGGCGCTTTTTCCTTCTTTCTTTCCTCCTAAAATTAAGTGCATCTTAACAGTACGACATGTTGTGATCAACCTAGGGTCATAGGCCACGATGGACACGCCTAAATGAGGTCAGGCCAAAGCCACGGGAGCTTCTTCGTTCAAAAATTTCAAACGGATTAGCAGAATCGAATGGAATAAAAAGTGGTAAAAAAGGGCAACAAATATCACGAAGTCTGAAATGTCATCATGTAAAGATTTTCTAATTTTACGTCATTTACTGCAACGACAGTTTCTTCGAGGTTTAGCACGGCTCTGAAAGAAACGCCGCAACATTTGTTTCAAGGCAAAATAATGTAACGTAAAACATTACAAATGGAAAATTCCTTCATACTTCCACATACCGAATAATGTTGAGTTGAAATTTCCCTCTTGAAAATTCAACTAATAAAACGCATAAAATCGAACTCTGACATGAAGTGCAATCTATTATTCAAGCTTTTTGAGTCAGAATCGGTCGAACAATTGAATCCACCCAATGGTTCAAGATTACCTTCCTATTCATTCCATCAAAACCATATACTTTAGCATATAAAAAAAAACAATTTAACCAGATAAGAACTGGCGTTCTGTTTGATTACTTTACACGGATCTGGATCGCAATACGAGACACAATTCGACTGAAATCTCTGGAAGCTATCTTAGTCTTGCCGAAAACGTACAGAAACCATTCAAGTGCGGCAAATAAAATATTAGTTTTTGGTACACATAGGGGGCACTTATACTTGTGTTCCTCACCATTCCAGAAGTTGCGCGCAAAGCAAGTAAAAAAGGTAAGGTAAATAATAAAAAATTACAGTACATTCACTCTTCCGTGCTGAGAAGTGCAAGACTAGAAAAAAGTTTTGAACCAATCTTGTGTAGACGAAAATTATACATGAAGCCTATTCTCGGCATGACAAGAGCATAAGAGCTCAACAAATTGGGCAAACACATCAAAGTCAAATTTCGAAGGGACTGGCCAAAAAAAAAAAAGATAATCTAGCTGGGGAAACAAGCCTTTTTCGTTGGGGAAAGAAAGAAATAATTACTGGCAATCTTACTTGGTGATATTCAGGGCCTTGAATTGCTTTTTCTAAAAGAGTTGATAGGATGCTGAAGTTGACGGAAAGGTTGAATTTGCCCAAATTAACATTCACTTCCTTTCAAAATTCATCAAGTTACATTTTATTGGCTTTCCTCTTTCCTGTGTTGAAAAGAATGGGCAAAAGGCCCCGAAGAAATTCGAGTTCTGGAGGTTTTTAATACATCGTTTCAAAGGAATGCAGAGAAGGACTTGAAAAAATGCGAAATAGGAAGCTATTCGACTTGAAAGAGAGGTTCAACCGTACAGTCCCAGGAACAAATCAAATCAAGTACCGTACGTAAAGCATGGACTGCTATACGCAAACCCGAGGGATGAAATCAGAAGAAAATCATGCGTCTCGCCTCGGGCAAAATAAATCCCGGTATCGGAAACAGAATCTCAGCACATCAAAACCGAACTGCAATTTCCCTATGGTTGAATCGAACCTTCAAAAAAAAAAAAAAAGGCACTGTATCAACTACGGTACACCCAAACGCGCATTCAACACTTTCTCGTCAGTTCATGGGCTCCTCATATTTTATTTTATTCAATTCAATTTTGTTTTCGTGTGTGAAAGGAATCACATGGGCTTTGAGCCACAGGAAAGAAGTGGTCATGGCACGCGACAAGGCTCAGGTTTCGTAACCAGAATGCTCATACGTTTACTGTTGTGACCGAATAAAAACGCACATTCCCTCGTTTACGACACATGCCCCCTCACCCAATACCATAAATATATGCTCAGACAAAAAAAAACGTCATCCATCAACTTTACTTTTTTGACTCTTCAACTAACTCTTCAACGAAGATCATCAATGAAGTTTTAGTGTCCTCACTCGGAGGCAAACTTTTGGCAAAAACTTTCCTTGAACTACTGTAGCATCAAAAGTGCAGAGAGAAATAAAACAAATTCAAGATAATCGGAAGGAGCAAGAAAATTATTTCATAGAGCTTCAACACAAGGATTTTCAACCTTTTCGTGGATTTCATCCGTTCGAAAGTAAATCCAACTTCACCTACAGAAGAATATCGTTGCAAATAAACCATTGGAACCAATAAAATAGCTTTGTCAGAAGAAAAAAAAACTTTACAAGCAACCTCAATGAACATTGCAGCTATTGGACAGGGATCTAAAAAAAAAAAGGAATCCGTTGCAATTGATCGTTCATTTATACAAGATTCGTGGTAACAAGATTCTACCATACTATGAAGAGTTTGAGTACCACATTTGCAGGGTCTTCACTGACCTCCAGAGTTATGGCAACCTATAAAACCGTGCCAGTTTTAAACATTATCGATCACTCATTAATAAAAATTCAACATTTTCCACAAACATATTCACGTCATCCCTTCAACACCCATTTTTTCATCTTCAGGTACGAACAACGGATCAAACATTAAACACTTCTTTCTGGATTTTCCGTTCATCGACATTCACTTAACCGACGTCTTAACTGAATCACCTTAGAAACAGCCCACGAATCAGAAGTTCAGATATTGCAGTTTTGCCATTAATATTTTTGTACCTTTTCGTCATGAATGAGGTTTCCATCTATTCATGTTCAGTAACTGTTATACTGTGCGTAGAACAACTACAGGTACAGTATTTTCAAAACTTCTTCATTCCATTCACAAAAAGTTTCGAACACTGTTTACGAGCAGCACGTACTTCTCCCACCGCAAAATACACTTCATTTGTGAAAGAAGGACGAAAAAAGTTCGTTCCCCAGCAAAGAATTTCTCACACTGAACCGGTCCAAAAAAAAAGAAAAAAAAAGGGATAAATGAGGGTAAACCACCGGGAGCAGATGAAAAGTACACATGCGTGCATATTTTTTTTGTTTTTGTTCGTGAGAAAGAAAAAGCGTGGGAAGAAGTTGTACTTGAACGCAACGTTAAAAAAATAATAATAAAAAAGTGGACGAAAAACCCGAGCTTAAAAGTTCTCTTTCTCTCTCTCTCTCTTTCTCGCATCTGGATAATGACCGCACCCGGAGACGCTCGCGCGCCGGGCACGACTATCGTCTTCTTCGTCGCTTCCCGGACGCCGACCAGCCCGAAAGGAAACCCAACCCAGCGCGCGCGAGGAAGCTTTATTTAAATTTCCGGGACGAAGGAACCCGGGCGATATTTTTATTTTACATTCTTCTTCTCGCTCCGTTCTCTTTCGTTTCCCCTTCAGTTTTCATTTCTTCTTCCCCATTGCTCCACTGTTGTTGAAAACGGCTAGGGTACGAGGACAGAGGAGCGAGCATATCACATACGCGAGAAGACGAAGCACAAGGAGAAAACGTAGCTCGCTTCCAGGCCCGCACATGAGCTCATGCGCCGGGAAGGCCTGCCTGCCTGCATGGGTTCCCGCACTTCCCGGAGAAGAATATCCCGGGTTCAACGATGCCGGACCCACAAGGGCAGCAGGGAAACGTCGAGTCTCGTGGGCCACAGACTAATGTCACTCGACTTTGTCTCTGCCACCCCCGGGTTCCAAAAATTACAAGTCTTGACGTTGCAAAATTGGCCGAAAAAATATCCAGGGCGCGTCTAATGATCAATATTGCGGTGGAATTGCAGAGAAGCGCATGAATAATTTTTGAAAGGCATCAGATGATGTACAAGGAAATGAAGTAAAAGATTAACTGTAATTCAAAAATGTGTCTACTGCCTATCTCAATTCAAGGGCATCACATGAGGTACATAACTGATTTTCCTCGGAAGTCTTGGAAGACTGCTCTGATTCTGAAAAATAAAAATTGTAAGTAAAGTCTTACGATCATTTTCGAAGGCAGATTCGATCTCAGATTTGACGCGTAAACAATAAAAAATATCAAAAATATAGTTGCGTCTTATAAGGCGATAACGCTCGTATTCATAGAAGTCGGTAATTCTTTACGGTCCCTAGTTCCTTCCCGAAAATTTGCTTGGTCCAGATAATTGAATGTCAAATAAGCATTAGTAAAATGTTTCTCCGAAAAAATAAATTCGTAAGTATCTATATCTCTATCGTATCTCTATTTCAATCAAAATCCAGAAATGAGCGCCGACCACTTTTTGGAAAAGGCAATGCGAAAATACACTATACCTTATCTTTACTTGGCGATTTCTCTTCTTCATACTCTGAACTCATTCGCTTGCATTCTTTCTTGAAGAATCCGTTTTTAAGATTTCACTGGAATACACTGTGCTGCTTGAAAACGTTCCACAAAATATTCCAATGCAAATGAAATATTTTTCTAGGTGCAATATTTCAATGTGCAAATAAGGTAAAATACACCCGGATAATAATCCACACGAGTCCACAGCATCGAAAGGAAAGTTTCATTCAGTTTATTCTTCGTTTGAAATACATCAACCCTTACAAAACACATCAGCGCAGCAATGAAGTACGGCAATCAAGAATTAGATGAGTTCTAAATTTTTAATTTACGATTTATTGCAAATTAATTGCATGCACTGATGCAGTTTACACTACTGCCAAAACTGCCACCATCAGCAACTGAGAGACGAGAATGAATGGAAAGTTTGTATCCATCTCTCCCAAAACAAATAGCTGCGTTATTTGCGGGATTTTGTGCAATGACAACCAATGCTAGATGGCGACATTGTCCAGCATTTTGATTTTGTAAACCAATGGACATACACTTCATGTCGAACTTGATGCATGGCATCATCAGAGTACAGTGCATTCTTCCAGTCTACTAATGCAAGTCACATCTATAATCACGTTCATCTCATCCACCCCGGGAAACATGTCTTCGAGAGCTAAGTGCCCTATTTTTAATCCAACAGATGGGCATGTCTTACGAGAACCAGATAAACCTTCAACAATCGCATTCCGTGAGAGAAAAACAAAAAACCAAGCACCTCATTAGGCAAGGGTCACCGGATTTTTCCGCATGCAACAAGGGAATTAATCACTGGAGACTGGGCACTGGATATACTGACTAGCCCATACAAGCCACACTTGCAGCAATGCTTTCCACGTACGAAGAGCATGTGCACCTTTTACGACGCGAATTCGAATAATTAGAAGATTCACAGAGTAGCTTTTGAACAGAATAGCTTCGCCACTCCGCTAGAAATTTCACTGGATTTTTGCGCATGCAGAATTACTCTCAATTGTATATTGCTATTATCTCGCCCTCGGTCAACGTAGCCAAAGAAAAAAGCTGAAATTCGTTAGCTTTCCAATGTAACACTCCGGCTATTTTTTGAAGCAAGCTACGAAAAATGGTGCGGATATTAAAAAGCCACACTCATAAAACTTTTTGCATAGACCCCCTTAAAACAGGAGGATAGCTTGAAAATTAATTCAAGGCACTTCGTAAATTTTCGACACCCTCTTCCTTGAAAGAAAACATTATTTGACTTTTTCGAAGGATTTTCTCGGTCTTCCTGAAACCTCAGCAAAAAAATATCGCTGGTTCCTCATCAATCGATGATACTATCCTTGGTGATCGAAAACCGCGAAATAAAACAGGCGTTAAGGCACTGTATGTTTATACGACTTTAGCCGAAGCCAACAATTTTTCGCAGAAATCTCAAAGAAAAAAAAAAAACGCTACGTCCAAAAAAAATCTTTCAACAAAAAAGAATATTCCTGGAGAAAACCTCTAAGGGTTATGAAGCAAAACATTGCTACACTGAAAGACGCGTGAAGCTTAATGCTTTTTTAATGCGCAGAAAAGGATGTATCAGTGATATTTTTTAGGAGTGGGGAATAAAAAAAAAAGTAAATTGCATTGTACTACAGCTCTTGTTTTTATCGTAGGCTTTCAAGTAAATAAATCCTCTTCAAGTAGGTCTAGACTCGTACGATTGCAAATTCAACGAATCCAAGCCGTAATTGCCCTCTGAAATGCTGCACAAATCTAACTTTAAAAGGTATCCACTCCTAAATGCGCTGACACTCCATTTTTAAGACAATAAATGCAGTAGACCTGATTTAAGGACAGATTAAATTCATTAATGAAACAAGTTTGAAACATTTTAATTTGTTTACAAGAAGTCTGAAAAAATACCCGTGCCTTAATTTCAGAGAAGAAATGGAACAAAATAAGGTACTGTACCTCGTATAATAACTTCAGCGCAAACAACCGGATATGTCATTTCAAACTTACTTCTCTAGGTACGTGGACACAAATTTCGGAGAGGAGATTTTTCATAGACGCGAAACTAAAGATTCTTTTAAAAAATATGAACAAAAACATGAAAAGTTGATCTTACTCACGTTTTTCGAGGTTTCTTACTAAGAATCTTCCTTTCAAGACAGATCCATTGCTCAAGAGAGCTTGACAGACGATGAAAAGTTTGGTTGACAACACTAGACGACGATTTTCGCGGACTCGATTTACAATTCTGACAAACTTCCAACGCCATTCACTCCAAGTTCATCACAATTTCTTTTTCACCGAAAATTCCCTCTTTGCTCTTTTTACAACGTCGACAGCTACAAAAAAAAAAAAGAACTGTTCTGATTTCCAGTTTCTTTCAGTCATGTTCCTGTTCTTCAAAGGCGCCTCTCGTCCGGCTGAGAATTTCTTATAATGATAAAATAATTTTAAAGTCTAACATTTTTGTAAATGCACCAAAATATATAGAGATCCGGCGCCAAATAAAAAATATATACTGTACATTGAAGGAAATCTTCTCAGGCTCGAAATAGTTTTGAAACTCACTCATACCTTCTTCCGACTTGATACAGTAAATTGATGGCGAAAAAGACTGATCAAGATAAAAAAAAACATTGGAAAATAATAAAAAATCTCAATACTGTTTCGATTTAAAAAAAATACGCGAACTAAAATAATCATGTCCCCTATACTTATTATAATATTCATCATTTTTCCTTGATCTCACTCACCGAAAAAATAAATACCAAAAGCTGAAGTAGGACGTCATTGAACAGATTTTTTCGAAGTTTCTGATTTAAAAAATGTCTTCCATCTCAGATGAGGAGTTTGTCTTCGCAGATCTCATCGCTTAATCCGTTTTAGTGGGAATGTTCAGTACAAAGCCCATGGCAATTTTGAAAATTGTCAAGGCTCAACAAATTGGAAAGACCACGTTAGTATTTACTGCGAGTTCCCGCCATCGTGCAATAGTTGTATCCCATTCTTTTCGGACTCAGTTCCTCAATATTGGATGTACTACAGTAAAACTTTTCCTCAAATAAAATTTCAACATCATTCTTCGAATCACATTTTCTACGCTCAATTTCTCAAGAGCAGCGATGAAACCCATACAGCAAAGGTTCAGGATTTCTGCCGTGGAAAACGTCTTTACTCGTAAGGATATTCCCATGAAATCTCAGGTTTACTTCAGATTTTCACCAGACTGCTGGCATGGATGGAGTAGGACAACACTCGCATCTCGAGTATGTGAAGTTCCAAGTTCAATTACAGCAAAAGACAATAGCTTTCCTTCATCCATCAAGCCTCACACTTGAATTGTTCGCAGTAAGCAGCCACAACTCGGAGAGGCGAAAATTCAATCTCCAGCGTTCAAAGGTCAGATCATAAGAGACCCTTCCGGTTAACAAGAAGGACTTGTCTCGATTGAAAATTTTCATAATCCAAAATTTACACATTTAGATTTGAGGTTTGGCAAAGAAGAGTTCAAAAATAAATTAGGCAACGTGTTTTTTCTCGAAAAAGGTTCCAGGATAAACTCGGATGCGGCCTGGGATTTTCTTAGTCTTTCCTTATCTGATCGAGTTACTTCATTATACTGTAATGCATTTTCACCAACACAATTACGCTCCAACCCCACATTTTCGGGTCATAAAATTCAACTGAGCTTTTAAATAGGGTTAAATCACTGGAGCCTGAGAAATACAGTGAGACTCCCACATGCGGACACCTCGACCTGCGGACAATTCAACATAGGGAAACTTAATTTCCCAGAAGAAATCAATAAATAAGGCCCAAAATGAGGACACTGACTCGAGATAGGGACATTTTGTGATAAAATTGCAAATAAATTTCAGGCCAAATTACCAGAAACAGATATTTCCAACCCTAAAATTTACGTAAGAAAAGTTATTGGGCACTTCTCTCACCAAATTACCATCCATATTAAGCTAATTTTAAAAATTACCTCCGGCATAGAGGGACTTCTACTTTTTTTCACTTGCATGTTATTTTGGAAGATGCCAAAATTTCAGTGTACAGTACAGAGATACACTATTCAATGCTCCAAATGTTCTTATTGGGTTGAAAATGTATTCACTAATTCAAATTAAAGTGGCAAACAATTTTTTTCAGGGAATTTTGAAGAATATTTCTTCCATAAAACACCAATTAAAAATTATATAATGTAAGTCTATGGGAAAACAAGACTCGACTTAGGGACATTTCGACCTGGGGACTCTCTTGATGCACCAATTACTTCCACATCTCGGAGTCTCACTGTAATCTTACGTTGATTTCAATTACGATGAACAGTATTGCACTTTTTATTCGAAAATTCTGCGGATTTTATCTACATTGGTAGCGTTTTCCAACATGAACATTTTCCACTTTTTTGCGACCAGTACAGGTACAATACACAAATCATCTCTCCAAACGCCGCGGTCAAAAGTAATCCAACGTCCAGCACAGTACTGTGTTTAAAAAGCGGATCAAATTTTAACCATCCAATTAAAACCACAATCAAAATTTTGCTTTCGAAGGACATTTTCGGGCAAAAAAAAATACATCACTTTCTCTTTGAATATAGACCAGAATAAAACAGCGATCTCAAGCTAATCTGCGTCAATTATATGTATCTTATAGATTCGTTTAAAGAATAAGAAGGATTTTCACCAACCGGAAATTTTGTGATTCTGGACAGCTTTTTTCCTAAAAAAAAAGAAAAACAGCTTCAATTCGGCAGGGAATCCGGTGATTCTTAATTCTTCCAGTAGCCAGCATAGATTTATTTTTTAAGTTTTGCTTCAAGTTCAAGAAAGCCTCCAAAAAATTTTGCCCATGCTTCCTAGAAAAGCGAGGGAGCCTAAGGGAGAACCGTAAAGCGACATGGGGGCCACAAAGCGAGCAAAACTGCACATCACAGAGAATGAGTCAATGGGAACGAATCAAACCCCAAAACGTCGCTGACGTGTCTCTCCACAACAGAAGAAAATGCGGAAGAAAAATGCGGGTGCCCATCGTGATTTCCCTTCAGCCAAAAGATGGCCAACTGCGGCGTCCATTTGTAAACTCGGAGAATAATCTATTTTGACATCTTATTGCAGAAAAAGAGTAATTTTTGAAGACGATTTCAAAAAAAAAGTATTTGCATTCAACCAATCGTCTTCATCCGATTTAACCCCGTTGGATCGGAATATATTTAAAATAACCTCAGAAAAGATATCGAATCGAGACGTGCGTCATATTTGACTCAATTAAACTAATTCGAACTAGCTTTGCAGACAAATCTAAAAATAAGAACCACATAAAAATAAAAACCACAATTACATATATTTTGTTACCAATGTCAGGGAATGAATAGGTGTATGCATACATGTCAGATGTCCAATTGTAACTCATGTTGTATTGTATTTTTTTATATCAATTTGTGCTTTCCTGCTCTGAAGTGAATAAATGTCATTGAGTGGATTTGGGTTGGGTGGGAAGGGGGTTTGGTTGTGGAAATCTTGATCGAACCTTGTGAACGCTGAAAAGCGGCAAATAAAGTGTTCTGTTCATTCATTCATAAAAACCAAATGCATGAAAACATGTCCAAACTTGAAAATTTCTAAACTTTTCTGCACTAAGAAAAAAACTGTACGAAAATTGCCTCGCCAAAGTACTTGTTCCAAAGTATCCTTTCAGCGCTTTACTTGAAAAGCGGATCAAATTTCAACTACTCCACCACAACCTCTGTCGTTATTTCGCTCTTAATTTTCGGGGAAAACATAAATATCGCTTTCTCCTTGCATACAGATCAGCACAAAACATAGAATGTGCTTCAAATATATTGCTTTGAAAGACCAGTAAAAAAACAATGTGCATCAACGAACAATGTTCACCACCCGGCAATGTTGTGACTCCGGAAATGTTGTGAAGTTTTCGTCTCACAGAGGGAGATACGCTCAGATATAATGATTTAAATCACGAGGACAGTTCAAAACTTAAAAGCATTGCATTGGAGTCAATTCGCAGAGGTTTTAATCGATGCTGAACCATGGATCTGCGTATAGAAATATAAACTCTAAGCATGATCATCAGTAAAGGCATTACACAAGAAATGCATGCCCAGGAAGAATATGCTCCTTTCAATGACTGTTTGATCCCTGATCCATCCGAAGTCAGTTAATTATGAGACAATCCTAGCGGATAATTATTGACTTACGCGATTTATAAATATCGACAACCAACGGATTATATACTGAGTATACCTCTGTCTATTTTTTGTATCAGATTTCAGACATCAGGCCGAGCGGCGAAATTTTAACCAAATCACATAGGAAAAATCAGATGCCACAAGTTTTACTGTCCGCAGTTTAATGCATTTAGACGCTTCTTATCTTTATATTATCCCATTAAATATCTTACCAGTCTAAATGCATCGTACTGCAAAAATTCCATGCAATTCCAGTTTCCCGTGAGACTGGATTGAGAAACTGCAATAAATTGTATCCTCAATCTTACACTGGTTGAAGAAAATGCACGAACTATTATAATGCTGAAATTTCCGCGAGAGGATACAGCATTCCAACAAAGCATTGGAAATGCACCATTCGTTAAATCACGTCTATTGATGGCAGATTGACTTAATTTTGAAATTACAGTAAATACACAAGATCCTCGATATTTCGGGCGAACGTTACGATGCCTCGTAATGGCAGTGAAGATTGAAAATGACTGCAAAAATACAGCAACCTGATGTTCTTTCAGTAACTTCATTTTTGGATTGACAATGCAATTTTTTCTGACACAGTACAGGCATTACGAAAAAAAAAACGAGCATTAAAAAAATGATACTGCACATAGAATCTTAATAAGACCAGTTGCTCGAGCAGCAAGGATGCCTTTGAATTCGATCTTTGGGGCACACCGGTCGAATTCACCAATTCTTAATCATCTGTACTTTTCTGTAATTTTGATCAATGAATCGAAAATATCTCTAAATCAGTGGGAGCTCTTCTGACGAGGTCAAATTGAGTAGTACCCTTCATTCTTGAACGCGAGGTGGGCCATCCTTCGGGTACTGCATCGACGCAATGGAATCAGAGCCGGATTTCGCCCGACGAGGTCGACGCACTGCTCCCGTAATTCTCGAACTCAGCGGGTTTCTTCGCATGGGTTCAAACCACGACAAGAAATACCCGGTCATAGCAAATTTCTAGGTTACTTACTTCGCCATTTCAATGCTTCTAGAGGAGAAACTGCCGAGTAAAGGTCGAGTTCCTTGTTGGGATCAGGATTTTTTTTTACTCCAACTAACTCACACATTAATGAACAGAAATCTTCATTCAGGTAATTTTCATTCAAGACGTTCTAAACTTGGTTTATGATCTTCACCTGTTGCTGAACTATATGGCCTGACTTCAGAAAAATTCTCAATTCCTTATATATTGTGTAAAAAAACACAGAGGAAGCTTCAACTAAAACTAGGCCTACAAAAACGTAAAATTCCATCAACAAATACTGTAATAACACTTGAGCCTTTTTAATTCGAACTTCAAGGGAAAAGCAAAAAACTTCAAGTTTCAGAGGTTTCGAGTTGAAGAAAAAAACATTTTCGCTGGGGAAAAGACGGAAAATTATAGGAAATTGTAACTGTTAATATTATGGGCCTTCAATTGCATCGTGAATGAGTTTTCAGGATACGGAAGTTGAATAAAAGGGTTTGTATTTGTTCAATAAGTCTTTCCCTTCCTCGCAAAACACATGGTTATATTTTTATTGCTCTTCTCTTTCATGCGTCAATAAAAGAATTGCCAAAAGGCCAACCGAAAATTAGGGTTATGGAGGTTTGAGGAGGAAAGCTAGACTTAAAGTGAGGGAGATATTTGATTCACTAAAAAGTTTCCTTTAGCTTTTCCCTGTACTTTGTTTATTCCCTCTACGAGCTGAATTTAAGCTCAATAGCTACAAGTTGACGTAATTTAAACACAGTTTCCTTCCGCCTTAGTGGACATTTTTCCTCCAAATCCTGGCTACAAACCAGAAGTGCTCTGGACTCGGGAGGAGAAATAGAGATCATTTGGCTGTTCTTGATAAATGACCAGTTCCTGGCGCCTGGGAAATTAGGGAAATTGGTAGAAAGCTCAGGGCAGCCATCATTGTCTGCGTAAATGAGATGGATGAGGCGGAATTTTTAGCATCCTCCGAGAAATTATTCTTTTTTATTTAATTTGGCTTTTTACTTAGTGATGAATCAATAACTAAAAGTTTAATTTCCCATGCTCCAAAAAATTTCCATTGATATACAATGACACAAGGATTGATTCAAAGCCACCCCGCTTTTCTTCTGAACATTTTCCACACAGTAGTTTTCTTGAAACAACTCATCCACAAAATTCTTGACGCATAAATCAACGAGCACTACATTTTTTAAAACACGTATTTTCCTCTTCAGAGCCCAATACAATTACTTAAACAACAAATTATTCCTAGGATGCGTGAGATATCAAAACGAGTTCTTGATTTTTCAATACAGCAATTAATGTTTTTTTTCTCCACACGGCAATTTTCCACGAATCCAGCGATAAATACTTCAGAAAACGCAATTTTCCCCGAGGAGTGTTGAACGTCGTGCTCAAGTTTAATTAAACGTGCATATACGCAATATTTCACACACAATGAAGAGCATCTTGTCCTGAGAACTTCTTGAAGAACAATCTAGGGGAGAAAATTAAACTCGAGTCTTGACTTTTACCTGTGACAAACACGGCCCCCGTTACTGGGACGGTGACCAAATGTCAAGAAGGCATGGGTTGATGGGTTCAGAGAACTTCTTGAAGAACAATCTAGGGGAGAAAATTAAACTCGAGTCTTGACTTTTACCTGTGACAAACACGGCCCCCGTTACTGGGACGGTGACCAAATGTCAAGAAGGCATGGGTTGATGGGTTCCTTCACCCTGCACCCGGCGCAAAAAAAAAAAAATTGTTGAAAGCCTTGAGCTTGAATGAAACTTGAGCTGCTTTCTTTCAAGGATGACAGTGATCTCGAGGAATACACCGGGTATTGAATTACAACGAAGATAGATCATTTCCGTCAAAAACAGTGCAAAGATTCGAGCCGGTGCCATTGTAGCAAGGCATCCACCCTAACACAAAACATGTTGGTGCAAAATCTACCACGCCGTATTCCTCTCTCAAATACGGTATACTCAAAATTCCCATGGCAACAGTTCGCCAATTTTGAAGCTCACCGAAATACGAAAGAGATACATCACGGGTATCAAACGCACGTCCAAATTTTTTGTGAGACAAATGTAGGATTTTCTCTCGTTCTGGTTCTTACCATCCGTGAACGACTCTCTAATAATTCCGCTGACGTCTTTTATTTTTCTTTATACAATAATTTTGTAATTTTGCTCATGAATATATTTTGGAACGTTAATAAGACATCTCGAGGATGACGTGTCGTTTTCTTCGTTAACCTAACGTGAGTTCTTAGAAATTGAGGATGCGTTATATTTCAACCTCCCGGAATTTCCTGGGGGATTAAAAAATCGAGTTCGGTTTCAATATTTTACTTCTGCCACCTACTCACCTGTCATCACGAATTCTGAAGAGGAGGAATAAAAATCGGGTAATACGCGGTATCATGTTCACAGGCACGTGGGTAAATACAAGGGTTTCGGGTAGATGTCGCTCTACAACTAGACCAGCAGACTATTATTGAGTCTCCGGAGGATTGTGGTAGTCGAGATAGGAATTCAAGGCATCGTAATTGACATTTCAAACGACAGGCAGGTATCAAAGACATAAGGCCAAGGCTAATTTTTTCAGGCGTAATTGATGGGTGTCACTTCAAATGAAATATCATATAAAAATACACAGTAGTATGAATTTCTTCAAATTTGAGCAGAAAAACGGAGAAACGAGTTTTAAAATCTCCCGAAATATAGCAGTCAATTTGTTCAAAATCGTAATTTCATGAATAAGAACAGATACATACCTATGCTCACTTTTACACCCCGAAATAGAATGAGAAAGTCCTTCATTGGTGTGACGATTTCGTGTTAAAGTTAGTTCAAATTCCTTCGTTCCTCATTCGAAGCTTTGGCAAAAAAAGTGAAAAGTTCCAAAATAAACACAGACCTGGCGACGGTCCTGAAATGAAATTGATGTACCGTAAAAATTCCGTAGAGAGAACGGGACCTGAGGGTTTTTCTTAGAGATCAGTGTAGCCCCTGAGCGCCAAATACAGTACCAGCAGAATACAGACGCTATCCACATGAAATTCCCTTCCAGAATCGATGTCCCAGAAACGACAGACGGTGGAATTGGGAACCCAGAAGCGACGGAGAAAATCTCAGGAAATTAGGAACTTCAACCCAGAATCCGAGACCCGTCCAAGATCTCACCCACATTTCCCCTATTCCTCCATGAATTTTCGACGTTTCACCACCACGGAGCCAAACGAAAGGAGGGCGTTTTCGACAAACTTTCGGACGAAAATATTTCGAAATTCCGGAGTTTTACAACTTCAAAAATCTATAGTAACGATATTACTGATATCAGAAAAGATTGAAGAGAAAATGCAATACAATGATCGGTGTCTCATTTTTGCGCGCAGTCCGATTTTCCAATATCAACGAAGTATGTCGAGCAGGATTAAAAAAGTTCAGATGATCAACTTATTCCAAACGATTGTTTCGATAATTTCTTGTCTCCTTACTTTTTTCAACTCTCTTATTTGTTGTGCAATGGAAAGTAAGTGAAAAAAGTCATCTCAACACCCATTATCCGTTCCATTCATGCATGATTTCAGATATTGTATCTCACACTGATTCCCGCAAAGTAAGACTTAAAGCAACGATGTGTACATCCACGCACTGTATGCCAAAAAATTACTCTTCAGTGAAGTCTCTGAATCGTCAGTAGTGCGTCCCCAGCATTTAAATTTCAGGAGATGACATTTCGCGTTCGAAAATGAAGACGATTCAAAGCTAGAATTCTCAAAATGCCTCATATTTCGAATTAAAAGCGTTGATTAAATGCGTCCGAATCACCACAAAAAAAAAACACCCAAAAATGATTTGTATCATGTGGTTCATAAGAACCTCGACCGCTTTAATTTTGAAATTTTGCGATGGGAGTGAGAAGAAGATTGGTTGACAATTTCTGCCAGTTTTTTGAAAACATAATGTCATATACCTCAGCAATTGAAATTCTCAGAAAAGATTCCCAACACTCAATTCGTCTAAACTCGCAATAAAAACGAAAGACTTCATCATGGACCGAAATAACCTTCTAGGACCTACGCCATTGAAATACTTGTTCGTCTTCCCTTCGCCATTCTACAATACACGGAAGGCGAAAGATTCACGGAAATTCGGCGCACGGCGAGAAAGAGACCAAAAAATAAAATAAAATGAAGAACAACAGACAAGGTGAAGCCTTTCAAGGGACTTTCCTGACCTGGTTTTGAAGCCTGTCTCTTCGTCGACGCCCTTGAAGAACAGCGGGTGCGAGTAGGCATCCTTGATGTTGATAAGTTTCCCTGATCCGGCCACGTGCCCAACGACGCCCAGGCTCATCGGCAGTCGGATCTCCGCAGAATCCTAAAACAGCGCAAAAAAAAAAAAAAAAAGAGTTTCCTTCAGTACCAGAAGAAAAGCATCCGAATCCCATCTCTTCTCGGGTCGGGGTTTCACCCAATTAACTCGATCTACGTCACTCATGCTGACAAAAACATGCGAGTCGCCGGGGAGATAACTTTTAAAACCTCGGCATTGTCGGTTTTCGCGTGTCAACCACATTTCGAACACACGCAAAGAGTTTCTCGAAAAGTTTTGCAAATCAGCATACGCAAATTGTCATTTGAGGCAGACGAAAGAGAGTCACGCATTTTCAGCTACTTACCGTGCTTAACAAGAAAATATCACCCAATTTCGCAAAAAAAAACACCATGCAATGAATGAATGAACAGAAAACTTTATTTGCCGCTTTTCAGCGTTCACAAGGCACAACCAAAACTCCCACAGCCAAACCCTCTCCCCAATGAATGAATGAACAGAAAACTTTATTTGCCGCTTTTCAGCGTTCACAAGGCACAACCAAAACTCCCACAGCCAAACCCCCTCCCCACCCAACTCAACTCCCCCCAAGACATTCAATCACTTCATATCATGAAACAAAGCACAAACCAAAGACAAAAACAGAAGAGAACACACTCCACAAAATAAAATAAAACTGGACATCCTACACATATGCTGCATACATCCACCTATCCCCAATATTGAAGAAAAAGCAGCAGTAAAAGTTTGTTTAAAGCACGAGGTCTTCAGCCTGTTTCTGTATGAGTTTTAGTTCAATGAACAATTTAGAGAGAATCTTTGAAGAGAAATCATATAAGGCCAAAAATGTATCTTGATCCTTTAAGATTTCAGAAAGTGTCTCCTCATTGAATTTCAGTAATTTTAAATCTTTCTTAAGCTGATTTCTATCCATTTGCAATGCTGGACATAAGAAGAGAAGGTGCTCTGGTGATGCACAAACTAATGTATTTATGCTGCAGGAGTTACACCACTTAGAAACCTTTGAGAATTGGATGAATTTTTTACTAAAGTGCCATGAATTTGTTAAAATAGCTACCGCATCATGTATTAAAGGGATGTTAGATGATGCAAATAGTAATGGTTTAGTATTGCCCCAAGCAAGAACAGCTAGTAATGTACTTGAGTCTACAACATCACAATTATTGTGACAAAATTGAGTGATTACAATCTTTTCTCTGCCTTTATTGATGTTACACTTGAGAAACTGGACAAAATCTTCTGCTGATATTATTGCACTCAATTCTGGGTACATTGCAGACAATTTAACATAGAATGTCTTGAATCCCTGTAATTTCAAATTTACCAGCCTTTATTGATGTTACACTTAAGAAACTGGACAAAATCTTCTGCTGATATTATTGCACTCAATTCTGGGTACATTGCAGACAATTTAACATAGAATGTCTTGAATCCCTGTAATTTCAAGTTTACCATAGTGGGGAGTTTATTCTCAGATACTGTTAGTTTCCAGAATTCTTTAATTGCTTCTGTTGAAAGTTGATTATTGGCTATTGCCAACCTATGTAAGAACATCAGAAAGCGACTGTTTACATTACACACTGCACAACAACGTCCCAATAATAATCTAAGAGCTCTAATGCTGCATGATTTTGGAATGTGAAAAAACCATCTGTAAAATAGGTTCTGTAGTGTATCCATTTTTCTGAGAAGGCGATGTTCTGGCCATATTTCTAGCCCATATAGTGCAGCTGCCCATACCAAGGAGTCAAAAAACCTCAATGCCAATTTAGTGTCTTTTAACTCCAATTTACTTAGAACATTACATAATGTTATTAATCGGGAACGTCCTACATTGAAATTGTTCATGATGTGACTTGTTGCGTGACAACCATTTTGCAAGCGAACTCCTAGATAAATCCCTACTTTTGAGAGTGTGCAGTTCACCCCATCAATCTGCCATGTCATTCCTGATTTATTTGGATTTCTTACTGCTTTTGACGATAAAATCTCTGTCTTATTAGCATTTATTTTAAGTCTATTAATGTTGCAGTAGTCAACAAAACGATTTAGGATATTCTGGAGTGATAACTTTGAGGTTGCTAGTACAACCGTATCATCTGCAAATTACATCAATCTGCCATGTCATTCCTGATTTATTTGGATTTCTTACTGCTTTTGACGATAAAATCTCTGTCTTATTAGAATTTATTTTAAATCTATTAATGTTGCAGTAGTCAACAAAATGATTTAAGATATTCTGGAGTGATAACTTTGAGGTTGCTAGTACAACCATATCATCTGCAAATTGCAGAACATTGATCTAGGACAAATCAAGACATACCATCAGAGACAGGTCCAATTCAAGACAAACTTTTGGAGACAGGGACAATTTGGGAGAGAAACTTTTGGAGACAGAGATAATTTTGAGACAAGGCCTATTTGAGACAGATGTATTTACTTGCTTTCATTCCTCTCTTGATGCACTTTAATACAGTGTAATACAAATTTTAAAAAACATCAGAACGTTTTTCATCATTTTTCTAAATATTGGCAGAGGTAAACTGCACAGAATATTCTCGTACGGTCAAGAAAAATTACCCAATTTAAATTCATTACACGTTGCCTAAAAAAAATTATAGCACATATATAGCAAGAATATTATAATGGAATGTTTCTAACAAAGCATATTTTAAATTATGAAAAGAACATAAAATTCCCTGAGATTCACAAAGAATCTTGGGAAAACCAGAAAATTTAGTCTAAAATGAAAGTAAAAACTTGTGGGTGCAGAGTTACTTTGGGACTGTCTCAAATTGTCCCTGTCTTTAAATGTCCATGTCTCCAATTCTCCCAGTATCCAAAAGTTTCTGTCTCAAATTGTCCCAGTCTAAACTTTTCTGTCTCAATTTGTCCAGTCTCAAATTGTCTGTCTCAATTTGTCCATATCCCATTTTATACCAATCCTTTCAATGCATTAATGATTTAAAAAAGAAACATCATCAGTAAAACAAACAGAAGCTGAAAAGATGTAGACCGAAATACTGCATAATAAAACTCTCACGTCCTCGAATCAGGTCAATAAACCGCCGAAATGCGATCAATTTGAAGCTACGAAAATTCCGTGGAAATTCATTGATCCGTGCATAAATATCCCATATATTCCGTCGTGCATGAAGAAATATTTCGATGCTTCATTGAATTTCACGGAATTCGTCAAACACGAACACGAAATTCTGGTAAATACTTCTCATCATCTATAAGATTGATCATAGGCTCTCAAATCGAAGCACCGTGTGTGTGCTTATAGCAAAGAATGTAAAGAACATAATTTTGGCATACTTTTTGTTGATTACTGTGTTTTAATTTACAGTATTTAGCTTAATGTACTCCTGGACAGAGACGTTTTGAGTGATTGATGCACGGAAGTGATCACACTGAGTTTTCAATTTTATGCTACTTATTGCAGCACTTCACAGAAAAGCTGAGGTCATCGGGTGCAGGAATTCGTAAAATTTGCTAAAAATTTCAAATGATAAAAATACTTAAAGCTTAAAAGGTTGAATGCTGAGAAATAATGGTCATTTTTCTAAAATTGCTCGAATTTAAAATTTTTAAATGCTGAACACATTTGATAATGCTTATTTTGCTAAAATGTTTATTCTGCGAAGAATGTTTAATCGTTTATGGTTATCTAAATATCCATGTCTCCAATTGTCCCAGGCTCCAAAAGTTTCTGTCTGAAATTGTCCCTGTCTCAAGTTTTCTGTATCAATTTCTCCACGTCTCAAATTGTCTGTCTCGATTTGTCGGCATCCCAAGTTTTACCAATCCTCACGTCCGCTATTAACGTCAGCTAAACGAAAGCTACTAATCGTGATGATTGATGCAGTTTTCATTTTGCCAGCAGCTGTTAAGTGAGAGAGAATACGCTAGATGATGTGGAGTGTGAATACATTCAATAATTTTTTTCCAAAGAAATGATGAATAAAAAACTCTCTTAGGGGTAAATTTCGTTGTTGAAAAAAACTCGAAGAATTCGTCTGGGGATCGAATCACGCTTAGGACGTGTGTTTGAGAATGACAACTACTATACGTCATTTCCCTCATCATCAGCAGCGGTTCTCTCTCTCTCTCTCTCTCTTTCTGCAATAAATGAGCGCTGCAAATGCGATCCTTTCATCCTACATTTTCTAGTTGGAGAAACGCGGAAATTTCCTCGCGTGTGTCTCAAATATTCCACGAAAGGGAGTGAGATTTCACCACCTGCGAGATAAATTCCGAAAGCCATGGNGTTTACATTACACACTGCACAACAATGTCCCAATAATAATCCAAGAGCTCTAATGCTGCATGATTTTGGAATGTGAAAAAACCATCTGTAAAATAGGTTCTGTAGTGTATCCATTTTTCTGAGAAGGGGATGTTCTGGCCATATTTCTAGCCCATATAGTGCAGCTGCCCATACCAAGGACCCATACCACCATGCAAAAAGAATGAATTTTCAAAACCGTTGTATGCGCCGAGAATGCTTTCAGCAGGAAGCAATGAATGCGTTAGTTTATTTTTTTCAATAGAAACCCTCAGAAGCCAGTCAGCTAAAAAACCAAGCAAAATGCTTTTAAATTTCACGAATGCCCGTAGTTAGCTCGATATATAACCCTTGTAAATCATTCGGTCGATATTTTTAATAACGGAGGAAACTAAAACGGAGAAGTTCAAATGGAAAATATGTATGGTGTCAATAATGCTGCCAAATAAGACAACTCAGAAGCCCTTACGCAGTCGCAAAAAATCTTCGGAAAAATGTTACCCCTAAAAACTTGACGATCATACGAAAAAAGGCTGAAGCATAATAACGTTTTAAAAGCCATTCCTGACACGTTCCACGGGTCAAAATGCAGCCAAATCAATTCTGGACTGTTTTTAATTGAAACAAGCACTACGAAGTCAACAAAAAGTAGGTAAAATTGACCATCTCGTTTATATTATGGAAATAGTTTACAGCAGTAGTTTTTTGAGAAACCCCCGCAGCATTAAGCGAAAAACTGCCTTCGGGTGAGGATATATTTTTTCGGGGAACATGTCATTTAGAAGAAGACACATTTTCTGCCACGATCATAAAATATTCGTCGGCGTCGGACAAGCATTTCACTCCTGACGCTTTCTGTTGGTCAAAATGCATTCATATCCATTCTAAACTGTTTGTAATTGGAAGAAACGTTTCAAAGGCAACAAGAAGCACTTAAAATTTACCATCTCGTTAATATAGTGAAAATATTCAAGTAAGGTACCCGCATTTACTCGAGTACCACGCGCCTTCGAGTATGACCCGCACCCGAGTTTTTCAGTCTAAATTTTCGATTAAATTATATATCCCCGAGTAAGACACGCGCTCCATTTTTAGTAACCCTAAAACTGCAAATTTTCAAAATAATAAAACTTTTATTTGAATTTAAATACGAATTGAACCTGCATTCAAGAGCTGTAATTCACAACCATTTCCATGACCATAAGTTGTTCTGATAAAATTCGTTCACATTTTCGATTATACTCAATTACAAAAGACACCTTAACTTAGAAAAACTTTTCGAAAAATGGAGAATGTACTCGCATATGACGCACACCCTCTTTTCTCCCCCCATAATTTTGAGAAAAAAAGGTGCGCGTGGTACTCGAGTAAATACGGCATTTTTTAAGAAGCCCCAGCAGAATCTACTATAGCGGAAAAACTGCCTTCGGGGAAAAGTATTTTCTCGGGGAACATATATGTCTCACAGAGGCAGACACATTTTCCGTCACGATCAGAAGACCTTTGTCGGTGTCGGAAAAGTATTTCAATACACATGCCAAACCAATGATACATCACCCTCGCAACTGACCTACATTCAGAAATATACCATACTGCAAATTCTATTCACCTCATATCGCCCACATTAACGAACTGGACGACAATCAAGACTCGTGAGATAAATAAAAAAAAAAAGGATCTTGCAGAAAATGGGTCATGGCCATGAAAGAAGACTCATTCTAGGAATCTATGCCGAAACGAAGACCAAACTAAGGTGAAAGCCTCACCTCAGAGCCGTCGAAAACCTTGGCCACCAGCTCGCTTCGGTCCCTGTCGACGAGGAACAAAGAGCACCGCTCAGCTTTAGTGAGGTACTTGGCCTCGTACATTATCTCCTTCAGCAGCTCCGTCACGTCATCTGAGGGAGAAGAGGAAGAAACGTGCGGATGAGAATCGACAGTTCCGGGCGTCAATAGGCACACTCGATCCCTCCCGGGTTAAACGAAACGCCATCTTCGCGTGTCACCCATTCCAATAGGAAACGGGCAGATGAGAACTCCTCGTACCCGGGAATGGACAAAAAGTTCCTGATCGCTGTACAAGCAAGTACAGTACATTACATAGCTTTTTTTTTAAATATATATTCTGAAAATTCCGTCAAGAAAAAATAATCAGTTATCTTCGCGACGGTGACGATTTTGATTTTCTCTAAAAGGCTTGAAGGCTATAGTAAACGTCGAGAAGCCGCCACCATTCGTTTGGGAGGTTTGTGGAAGTTTAACGGGGTTGTTGGTTTATTCAAAAACAAATAAAATTACATGCAAATTCGGTATAATAGGAACAAACTTCTTAATCTTTAAAAACTATAAAAATAACCCTAGATGCGTAAATTATGTCTAGATAATGCTCCAAAGAAGTGAACTATGGCATCTTTGTGTTTTTATTTTTTAATTGGAGACCTCTCGCAGAAACTCGAATCTCGTCGGCAGGCTATCAAAGACAAAATTAACTGAAAGGAGCATACACTATTTGAGTTGTCAGAAATTTTGGCGTACGGCATTTTAACGGGGTTTCCAATGCTTTCATCATCAGGGAAGGCGTGTTCTTCAAAATGAATTGGCGGTTGCCGAGGGTGGCAGCTTATCCGGACGTTGTAACGGGGTTTGATTGCATTTATACCCATGAAAGCCTCGGTACAAACCCCATCAACCCTAAGTATGCATCTTTCTTTTCATAATTTTTGTTTTCAAGTGAGTGCAGTGGCAAAAATGGCATACAGAAGGAAATTAAACTTTAGGAAGCTCCAATCGTCATTCAAAGATAATTGCAAGAGCTTCAGTTTTACCCTTTTTTCTTTTTCTTCTTTTTTTTTTTACCGCGGATTCCAAGTGTCCCGGTTTTTTTTTTTTTTTAAGCTTCAACCTGCATTAAGACGCTTCATCAGCGAGTAGGACATGAACGTATCTCGAAAACTGACACGCTCTGTTCGTTTCCGATAACGCTCTAAAAATGAACCGTGAGCATGTCATTTTCGGTCTTTTCAAAGTACAGGAAACAACATTTACACCTGTGTGAAATGTTTTTTTTTTTCCAACATTCGTACAGCTCGGACGGCGACGAAAATAATTTCAAACGCTTGTGATTTCTAAACACGTGAAGATGGACGATTCTTTCAAGGAAATATTGCGCCCGTTTTCTTCATGGGATTGTTGAAGGACATATTTACTCCTTCTATTGACACACAAACATTCGAACATGAAATCCAACCTTCATCAAGGATTCAATTAATGTACAGTACATTCGATTAACCGTGTCAAAATTTGAATCAAAACAGAGAAAACAAGGCAGCCACTGCAATTTTATTTCAAGCCGCACTCCTTCCCTCGATCGTATTGAATGTCAAAGGAAAAGTTTCTTCAAATTGAGTTCAACTTTTAAAACCCCGGGAACTCGGAATATTTTTGTAAATTCTGCATGAGCATGATTTAATAATGAGCACGAAAAGCAACTGACTTTTTGAAGAAAAGTTCTTGAGGTCATCTGGGAAATGCGTTGCACTTCAATATTTGCAAGGACGCAAACATCATCAGAAAAAGGATTTTTTTTTCAATCTGATCTGCCTAGTTTTCGATCATCATGCGATCCTACAGGCGAAGGCCTATACTGTAGTTCATTAGCCCGGATTTTAAAATACATCATCTTGCTCAAAATTCTTCTTGCGAAACTTTTCCGGTCTAAAGGAACTCTAATGTATTTCCAGGCGGTTCGTCTAACCCTCAAGAGCTACAAATCCTAATTCCAAAATATAAACGAATTATCTTTTTGGACGAAAGCCTAACCAACTATAGTACCGTCACAGGGCACACTGAAATAATATTTAGAACCATTATTCCAACCAAGTTCATGGGCAACGGAAAAATACCACAGCTTCCCCGAATTTTGGTGCAGTACACGCGACTCAAGATTTGATACATTTCTGAAGCCTAATACGTACGCGGAGTGATATAATGAGAGAAAAAATGGAGGAAAACGGAAGAATCTCACTTATCTTCCGTAATCCGCGGTCACCGTTTGCCCTTTACAAAAAGCCGCCCTGTCACATACACAAAAAGATGGGAAGCTCAAATACGAGGGGACTGTTTATCAGGCCATGAGGAAGCTGGCGAGAGTCGCTGCCTACACGCCCATTACTGCAGGATACTGTACACAGCAAAATCTCAACTTAATCTGTCAGAGTGCATCTCTTATAAAGCCAGTTCATGTTGTACTCGGGACCCATTTGAAGAAATCAAGCGCCTTCATATTTTTTCTTAAAGTCATCATGCAATCATTCAAGGTAAATGGAAGTAAGTTTTAACATGCGCTTTTGAAATATAGCACACATTCACAGCGGGACCCCAACACAGGGACGCTTCGACTAATGGGGACACTTGAAACTTTAAAAAAAAAAGCCTCGAAATCGGATAACGTCTTGAGTTACGAACACTCGGAGAAATAAAAAAAATTTTGATATCTCTCGAACGAAGTGAGCTATTTATATTCAAAAAAAAAATAGAGTGAATTTTACGATAGAATTTCTCTAATATACTCATGATAGTACTGTATACAGTGCTTATAAAAGTTACTCATGATATAATTAAGAGTAGGATTTAATACACAGTGACATTTACGGGAAGATCACTAGTACTGCGTATATTTCATTGATCAACCTTTTTCCTGTATGGTGAATCTTCAAGCCAATTCGCGTTTATTCCTTGTCAAAATAATGCAAGTAGGATGAATACAATCACTGAGTCTTATGAAAGCCGAAATTCGAAATGTGTTAAGTTACACTTCAAGAAAAAAGACTATCCCATTTTGGCGGAACTCATGCTTCTCACCTCTAAGTAGTAAATTTCTGAAATAAACTTGGCAGTAAAAATGGCAACACGGTTATATTATATTCTAGATCAGAAAAATTTGACCAAAAACGAACGAAATTCTAGCTCACGGGGTAAACTGATGACCAAATATCACTTTAAATGTGACTAGAGGGTATTCTAAGCATATTTAAATTCAAGAAGTTTGCCAAGAAGATCAAAAAGAAAGAATAATTCTTTAAAGTGGGCTCAAAATAAAGAAAAACGTGAATCATACGGATAAAGATCTGGCGTCAAGATAATCCAATACTGTACCAGGAAAGATCTGTTACTATTCAAAGACAGAAAAAGATTAATTCACCATACAGAAAAAGATTAATCAATGAAATATACGCAGTAGTACTGATCTACCCGTAAATGTCACTGTGTATTATCCCGGATACGTTGTCAATCATTTGAAAATAATCTGGGTCAAATGGTTATTACGAAGCAAGGATTACCGGCTGCTTTGTTTCATGTCATTGAATCAAAATCTTGATTAGTGCCTGGATCAATGGAATTCGTTCGTCTTTTACGAAGGAATTTCTTCCATCTATGCAGGAAAAAAAAACGGAATGATTTAATTCGTAAAATTTAACGCGTCGACGAGCTTGACGAATCACATTTCGAAATCGAAAAAAAAACAAAAGTCGGCAAAAACGCGATCCCAGGCACGCGTTCTCAAGATCAGAGAATATAATATAAAAATATTAAAAAAAAAAAAAAACAACCGGACGATTTCGATTCGCAAAAAACGACGACGACGGAGAAAAGAAAGGAAAAATTCTTCATTCCACGCGCTGTTCTGTCATTCGAATACTCATCAGATGGTTTTATACGACGTTCCTCCTGAAATCCGTGACTCAGGGAGGCTCACAACTTCATCATTAGGATATAACAACTTCGAGACCTTTACGGGATTTCCGGAATTTTCCAAGGGGATCGACATGAATAAACCAAATGCTCGGATGCATCAAGGGAAATACCTCTTTGAAGAATGTGAACGAGTGAATGCGTTGAACACACATGCACTCAGGGGTTTGACAGTTTTTGTACGAAACTTGAAATACTACTTCACTCTGAGTTTAAAATTCGATCCATTAAAAGTTAAAACGCGCCCCCTCAAATTTTTCTGATGCGAAAAAGAATTTAAAAAAAATTTGGCCGGCGATTTAAAATCGATTTCTTTTCATTCAATTTCTTCATAAAAAGGAGTCTTTTGATTCAACCCATACTTTACTCACAAGCTACATCATTTAAACAATATATACAGTAAATACGGTATATACATACAAAAGAGTCCATAATTATGCCGAAATACTGGAAATTGCAGCAAGCATTCATTCCATTACTTTTTGAGCTTGATAATTAATAAATACCGGATCTCGTTTAAAAATTACCTTCATCAACAAATATAATATGCGCCCATATTTCCAAGGCCATTTTGGCAATAAAAATGCGCCTAAAAAATTGCAGCCCCATGCTAACTCAAATTAACTTCAGAATACGGTATTCTCCACAAATATGAGCCCAATTTTTTAGTTATCTTGGAACAGGTACATTATATCAGCTTTCTCCTACTGCACATCGTGGCAAAGATATATTCGTCAAATTTGTGACTTGAAAAAAGGGACTCCTGAGCCTAGGAATTCGACTCTGAAAAATCACTGAAGGCTTCGGGTCAACTTTGATACACTCAGTTGGATTGAAACCTCGCAGGATTTAGTGAAATGACAAAATCTGACGTCTTCCGTGAATGTAAGGGGTAATGTGGGGTGTACATGGTGGCCGATTATTTAGCCTTTCATCAACTATGACAAGGAAATTGTTCGGGCTAACAAACTCCACAAGAAAGTCATTAAAAAACTAAATGTCATCGACGTGAACATTGCAATCTTTAAATTATAAATCATTTGATGCTTTCTTGAAAATCTGTTTGAAAAGTGAAAAAATCGGACAGAGCTCAAAAATCACACATACCTTTTTCCATCAATCAAAGGTCTTGAGATTTCCTTTCCTTCTGAATTATTTAGTTCGTTGCATTATTATTTGATAATTTCCTAATGGAAGAGATTAATACGCACTCCTCACATTTCCAACAATGAACCTCGAGCGAGGTTTTAATGTAATTTCAAGATACTTGTCCAAATCCCGAAAGTTGCAAGGCTTTTCGCCGGCCTTCGCTCTCCAAAATGCATATGAATATCCTAATCAAGAGGTTCCGACGAAGTTAAAGCATAGTTTTATCCAAGGTGTTTTTTTTTCAGAAACCCAGACGACTGTAAACTGCCTACTTACAATCGGGAGCACTTTTCCTAAGCTCTTTGATGCATTTTTCCACAGCTGAAAGGTTTTCCGCCTGCCTTCGCTCTCAAAAATGCTCGTCGAAAAAAAAAAAAACTTCATGAAATGTTAAACTATATGCGGTTGAAAAACGCAAAAAAACCTGGGATCTCACTTCTAAACCCTTTCCTCGTGAACTTGCACATCCGCTCAAAGTTGAAAGCAGGGACTCCGAGAGGATGAAGAAGGTCTCGAAAGCAATTCAGTCGCAGGATGCAGCGAAATGCCAAAGCATCCGGTGACCCGGGGGTAATGCGCACTTCCCTTTCAGCACCACTTCGACCATAACGAATTTACGTTTGCGCTGATGCGCGTGGAACCCATGGATTTGCAAGAAAAATGAACCGCAGGAAGAAATCAGGAGGAACGCATCCGTACTTGGTGAAAGTTCCTCGATTTTTCCTTCCCATCTTACATATCTGAGCCATATATAACGAAGAAAACGAGTCGTAGGATACCTTCTGGATTGGCACGCAAAATTTCTCTCACACACGCCATATCAATGCCTGCCGAGCCTTGCATAAAAAAGAAGGCACGGTATTCTCAACTGCGACCCAGCAAAATAAATATTTTAAAAATCCTCATGCATCCAAGTCTCATTTTCAACCTTGGTTCTCACGCGAACAAAACCCGAGAAGCCAAAACAACTGAAATATCTAAAAGCACGCGAATTCCGCTAGGGATATACTGCAGCGTCGTAAAAAATTTCATCGACAACAAACAGCTTTCAAGGAATAAAGGGGAAAAGCTGTTTTCGAAGGGGAAAAAATTGCTCGTTGATGATATGAATCGCATGAAGTTTATGGAAGAGTAATATTTTGATCGCGAAGGGTCAATTATGTTGGAGCATTAAAATGCTAAGAAGGAATCTCAAGACATTCCTTCAGTTGAATCTGACTTCCGAGGGTAACAACAACAATGAATTTCAAAGTAATGCGCGTAAAGGAAAAAAACAACCATCAGTTATTCTCACACTGATTTTATGAGAAAAACTAGGAAGTGACCAGCACTGGAATTTCTTAAAGTATACCAGTTACAATTATTACGGCGTTTCCGGTCACTTATCCCAACAGTGATGCAATAAATTGAAACACTCTGACTTCACATCAGGCTTTATCGTTGCATCCGATAAAAAAACTGCAGTATAGTATAATATCTGCTAAGCAAATTACAATAGTGTAATAGCTCATGGAAATCAATAGAAAAGTTGCAGTAAAACATAAATAAAACTGACATATGATTTGCACTCCACCCCGGGCAATTTTGGTGCAAAGGAATCACGACGAAGTTATACACTCGCAGTTTTCCGAATTTGGAAGACAGGTTTTTTGGAACCCCATTTGAAGTCATCCAAAACCTTTTGATTTTTCTAACGGAAAAATCTGGTGGATGTTAATGATCTGACAGCACTCGTGGAACAAAACGGAACTGGGAGACATTACATACAGTACTTCCCCAACAAAATGCCCACCAAGTTCAAGTTTTCTAACAAGATAAAGTTCCTAGAAAGAAATGCACTAAAAATTCCGCAAGAAGAGTCAAAGCCAAGTTTGAAATACATCACGTCAAAATATCCTCCCGACTGTATAACATAATATTACGGAAGCGAGAGTATACACAGGGGTTCATTAACTTCGTGCGCCCAGGACTTCTATAAAGATTAGTTTGATCCCATGACCCTTATTTGAAACCGACGAAAGACAAATAATCATTCTCTTCCGATGACGCTGAATCACTAATGCTGAAGGATGACTCGAAGTCAATCGTGAAACAATCACCCAGTGACTTTTCCCATTTGATCCTCAATGAATAATGGATGTTCGGGCTCCAAATGCGACGTCATACATTCTAATTACGAAAAGAAAGCAACATGTATCGGAGAAAAAGCTCACGAGGATGCAAAGACCCCGACTTTCTTCTCGAGACATCTTTTTTTTTTTGTTGCTTCAAACTGAAATTACTTCAAGTAGCAAGAAAAGGCTTAGTGAAAGAGGAAGAAAACTAGGCAAAGAGTGCTCGCATTACCATGGAACTTCCCTCGAGTTGAGCAATCAACGTTCAGCCCTCTGATCGTTAGCATAATTAATAACTTCACCCACGAGACACACAGGGTTACGCGTTTACCGCAAAAAGACACGACCCTGTTCTTCGGGCACCCCAGGGCACTATGACAAATTTGATTAAAAGCAAGCCTCGCCTCAGAGTTTCTCACGCTTCTAGAAAATTCGTCGTGAAGTATTTCACTGTACTGTACAGTACTTCAATATGGAGGAAAGAAGTAATAATGGCATATGGCTCCAACGACTCGTTCCTAGTTCAGCATGAGCAAGAGAGCATCTCCAGGTAAAGCATACGTTTCAAGACAGTAATAATTACTTATTTGCCGTTTGGCTTATTCATAATAACAAAACCAGATCAAGCGATTTTTAAAATTTCAAATCTAAGTTTTCGATTCAGCAGAAGCCTACAACGTAGATCCATGAAATGACATCCGCCCACGAGCATGAACGAATTTTCAAATTGGAAACTAAATCCTGATCAACAAAAACAGTGTCAATTTTCAGACGTCGAATTATTTTTTCAGTTGATGCATGAACATTTTGTTCGAATGATTCGACCTCCATGGGAAAAATGGTCAGATCTCAATTCATTTAGCGCATCTTCGAAGGCTAAATGAGACAGAAAAAAAATAAATTCGAATGATAGTCGCACCAAAACATGCAATATCCTTAAATAATTATTAGAAAAATCAGACCAATGGGGCCCATTTCGAAAGTTATTGAGATTGGTACAGATACATCGCCTGGTTCTAATGCCCACGAATCTATTCGGCATTGCATCGAGAACTGATTTTTTTCTCCTCCGATAAAATATAAACACACGACAGAGAAATAGAAAACATGGACGAAGAGCTATGCAATGACAAAAAACTTATAATTTCATTAAGGTCTATCCCCTAGAAGAGTCCTTCTTTGCTTACTGTTGTACCTCTTTTACCTTTCTTTTTTCAAAGTCTTCCCATATGCTGCCTTTTTCATATTTTTCATTTTATCGATTTTGTCGATTTTTTTCAAGTCCCCGTCCTAATTTTATTTAGAAACAATGCATTAAGAACCTCCCGAAATTGAACACTCTTCCTCTAAAACCTCCGTAACTTGAATTTTCTGAGGCCTTTTGGCGATCATATATCGCCAAAAACTAATTCAACTAATTCAAGAAGCAATTTAAGGCCTAGAACATCACCATTTACTTTATGCAACAATTATTCTATGCTTCCCCAGAACAAAAATGCTGGTTTACCTTATTTGAAACTTCCCTATACAACTTGAAGCCTCTCAAAGTTTCTTGAATAGAAGCCTCTCCTATTCAAAACCTCCCCAAGATGAATATTTTGGCTGGCCCGTGGCCCCTTGAAATTCAACATAGAGATGTTTGATTATAATGAATGAATGAATGAACAGAACACTTTATTTGCCGCTTTTCAGTATTCACAAGGTTCAATTCAGATTTCCACAACCAAACCCCCTTCTCAACCAACCCAAATCCACTCAATTACATTTAATCACTTCAGAGCAGGAAAGCAAAAATTGATAACAAAAATGAAAGAAAGTACAATACAACATGAAAAACAACTGATTAAGCTTGTTTCTATCAGTATGAAATGCTGGACATAAGAAGCGAAGGTGCTTTGGTGATGCACAAACTAATGTATTTATGCTGCAGGCGTTACACCACTTGGACACTTTTGAAAATTGGATGAATTTTTTACTGAAGTGCCATGAATTTGTCAAAATAGCTACAGTATCATATATTAAGGGGATGTTAGATGATGCAAAAAGTAATGGTTTAGTATTGCCACATGCAAGATCAGCTAATAATTTACTTGAGTCTACATGCTATTTGATTATAATACTGTAGCTTCATTTTTTGACACCAAACATCAGCTGTAGAATCCCCAATGGATCCGTACTTACTTAGAGCCATTTTAAAAACCGCTTTCGGGCGTACTTTTTGTGATGGTCAATGACATGAAGGAATTAATTAACTCGTTGGGGTTGGCTCTTATAGTCGGTGCAATCGCAGCAAAGGGAGTAAACCTTTACGTCCGTTAAGGTGTGGGGGTAGGGGAGTATTGTGGATGCAACGCAACGGAAGATCGAATTTCATGAGACCTCGGACGTCGCCGCCCATCCTAATTACTGTCGTCGCGAATGGCCGATACGGATAAAGGATGAAGTCGACACTGACGTCGGGAATAGAGCCTTGACCTTTTCCACCCCAAGCGTGAGACAGACACATTCAGCGCTTCCCGTCTTCCCTTTTGTTTCCCCCGCCTCACTTGAGGTCACATTCTGTACAACCACGGCATGGCAGGATCGTCGACGGGGAAGGCAAAATTCATCCCGACGTCGGCGAATGCTTTCTGTCACCAGGGATATTGAGCAGAGGGCACGTTCTCGACAAACGGAGTTTCTCGATTCGTTCCACACCCCGGAGTTTTTTTTTTTTTTTTCCCAGACCCCTCCATGCGGATCATTCTGTTTGCGATCATCTCCTTTGGGCCTGACACACGTCGAAAACACTTCGATCCCACTCGAGCTCCCGCATTCAGCGTTCTTCAGTCAAGGACGTGCTCATGTTTTCCACATTAGGAATTTACACGCGGCTCATGGGAGCTCAAAACTCGGCATAATCAATCGTCGGAATGATTAAATCAAGTGCCAATGATACGGGCCAACTTCAAACATCAAATGAATAGCTTAAAAATCGACTTCTGAAGGTTTGGAATGAGGGAAAAAAGCTCTGGGGGAGAGAAGAACGGTAGGAAATCGTAATCGGTGATATTCTGGGCCTATTGCTTCTTCCGGATGCCGAACTTGGAAGCAAGGGTTTACATGCCCTATCCGTCTTTCATTTCCTTTAAAAACACATCAAGATAAATTTACATTGCTTCTCTCTTTCCTGCTTGAATAAACGAACATACAAAAGGATTCCAGAAAATTAGAAAAATGGAGGTTTGAGGGGGGAGCCTTCGATTTCGGGAGGTTTTTAATGCATTGTTTCTAAGGAAATTCAGAGAGGGCCTGAAAAATTTCGACATGGGCAGGTAAAGTAATTGGCTTAGAGGAATGTTAGAGTTATCGAGGTTAAACTATACCACAAACGCCGACGGGGGACTCAACATAGATCAAAGATTACCATGGGCCTAGAATCTACGTCGACAATTGAATGATTTCAGAAATGGAGTAAAAGACTTTTTCTATCGAATAAAGGTCTTCTTCGATATTTCACAAGCTTTTTCAGAAGATAGTGTACTTGACAAATGAGTTCTGACGCATTCATGCCAGTCCTTCCAAAAAAAACCTTCTTCGAAAATTCGATGGTATACATTGAAAAGTACCGTACTCTGCTTTTCTGAAAAATTTGAAGATATTAAATTATAAAGTTGGAACCTGAAAAATTAAAAAATAAAGAGTCTGAAACCAAGAGGGTGCAGATCACGTACTTCAGTGTAAATTATTGAAATTCATTAAGGGAGGGCACCAATAAGATTTCTCAAAAATTCATACAGGATGACATGCATTTGGGTTTCCGAAAAAATTCTTTATTTTCTCAAGAGCTTACAATGACGAGGAGACCGCAAACAAATTTAATTTCAAGGATTGTCATTCTTGATTTCTTAATCTTCCGCTGTATTATCCCTCATTTTTGATATTTTCAATTAGAAATCTAACTCATCAAGAAGGAAGAAATTGGCAGGTAAGAAAATTAGCTTTAACAGGCATAAATAATCTCCATCTTTGCCTGACTTATTCAAAGATAAACTAAAACGGATCTCAATAATCAATCAATTTGAAGAAATATTTTAGAGTTTCACATTTCAATTTTAAAAAATGTTCTCAGAAATCCAAGGATACGTGCTGATGACACAAAACCATGGAATAAATCCCATCAAACAAACTTTTCCACGCATACTCATAAGACAATTAGCGATACACAGTACCATAAGTTTTTTTTTTCAGAACCGAAAAAGAATAAATTGCTGTGCGGTTGGACAAACAAACAATTATATTATTCCCAGAATATCGAGGGTAACGACACTAAATTTACAATCCAAGTGCTCAGGCAAGTAAAATTAAAAATAAATCATGAAATAAATACCACGCATGTACATCAATCATACCAATGAACGATAAACGCCGAAGTTCAGAATGACGAAGGGATCGTGGAAAACGCGGCAAGTATTCCAATACACAAGTATGACAACGCAGGGCCTCTAGCCTTTCATCCCAAGCAAAAGAAGAGGAAAAAAAGTCCGAGGGAAATGCATAAATAGAACACATGTTTTGTCGTCGTTACGTCAGAAGAATAAGGAGTGCTGACAGCGGCAGCGTGGCGTGAGTGCTTCAGAACAATGACGGGACACTCAAGATCCTCCTCGTAATTACGTGCAAGGTAAAAGTACACTGTCTCCTGGACACGGGGGGAAAAAACTCAATCATAACCACCAACATCATTTCAGATATGCGCAAGAAAGTAAAAAATATAACACTGAGAGCGGGTGTCGTCGAGGGGGAAACAAATTGAAGAAAGAAACTATAACAATCCTAGGGGGAAAAAACTCAATCATAACCACCAACATCATTTCAGATATGCGCAAGAAAGTAAAAAATATAACACTGAGAGCGGGTGTCGTCGAGGGGGAAACAAATTGAAGAAAGAAACTATAACAACCCTTCGAGCAAGACGCATCGACGGAAGATGACTACACTTGGGCTCGGATAACAGGGAGACCGTCGACGACGGACGACGACGATGAAAAAAACTCGACGTATTTCACGAAATTTTCAACAGTATGCCGTTGTCGTTCTCGTCTCCGTTATTCAGTACACTATCGTACACCAGAAACGGCGAGAGTATATGAATATGGTATTCACAACTCGGAGGGGGGGGGGGGGAGGAATGCAGTATTAATATCGTAGGTCATTAGGTTTGTATAATAAACCATTTGCCGGTGGAAAGACGAGCCTGGCAAATTGAATTCTGACAGAGGAGACCAGGCCACGTGTTGAGTAATTATATGGTTTGCATAGCTAATCGGCTCAGCAGCCCTTCGAGCGAGACTGAACCTTTGTTAGAGGAGCAAGTGTTTATAAATCGCTCTGCCAACTTTTCCGCGAAATTCATGCCGAGTATCAGTGAACATTGATTCTGCTTCCGTACTCAAGAAGACGCATTCTTCATCTAAGAATCATTTTTAACTTCGTTTTAGAGATCATAAAAAATAATTTCAAGCCTTGTGAATGAATCACCGTACATTCCTCGAGGAAAAAACGTAGTGTAAAATAATAGGGTAGGACACTATACAGTATATAAGTTTTTTAGAATGATTGTGATATAAGTTCCGTTTATTTCCACATTAGGAATTTACACGCGGCTCATGGGAGCTCAAAACTCGGCATAATCAATCGTCGGAATGATTAAATCAAGTGCCAATGATACGGGCCAACTTCAAACATCAAATGAATAGCTTAAAAAATAGACTTCGGAAGGTTTGGAATGAGGGAAACAAGCTCTGGGGGAGAGAAGAATGGTAGGAAATCGTAATCGGTGATATTCTAGGCCTATTGCTTCTTAAATGAGTTGACAGGATGCTGAACTTGGAAGCAAGGGTTTACATGCCCTATCTGTCTTTCATTTCCTTTAAAAACACATCAAGATACATTTACATTGCTTCTCTCTTTCCTGCTTGAATAAACGAACATACAAAAGGATTCCAGAAAATTAGAATAATGGAGGTTTGAGGGGGGAGCCTTCGATTTCGGGAGGTTTTTAATGCATTGTTTCTGAGGAAATTCAGAGAGGGCCTGAAAAATTTCGACATGGGCAGGTAAAGTAATTGGCTTAGAGGAATGTTAGAGTTATCGAGGTTAAGCTATACCACAAACGCCGACGGGGGAACTCAACATAGATCAAAGATTACCATGGGCCTAGAATCTACGTCGACAATTGAATGATTTCAGAAATGGAGTAAAAGACTTTTTCTATCGAATAAAGGTCTTCTTCGACATTTCACAAGCTTTTTCAGAAGACAGTATACTTGACAAATGAGTTCTGACGCATTCATGCCAGTCCTTCCAAAAAAAAAAAAACCTTCTTCGAAAATTCGATGGTATACATTGAAAAGTACCGTACTCTGCTTTTCTGAAAAATTTGAAGATATTAAATTATAAAGTTGGAACCTGAAAAATTAAAAAATGAAGAGTCTGAAACCAAGATGGTGCAGATCACGTACTTCAGTGTAAATTATTGAAATTCATTAAGGGAGGGCACCAATAAGATTTCTCAAAAATTCATGCAGGATGACATGCATTTGGGTTTCCGAAAAAATTCTTTATTTTCTCAAGAGCTTACAATGACGAGGAGACCGCAAACAAATTTAATTTCAAGGATTGTCATTCTTGATTTCTTAATCTTCCGCTGTATTATCCCTCATTTTTGATATTTTCAATTAGAAATCTAACTCATCGAGAAGGAAGAAATTGGCAGGTAAGAAAATTAGCTTTAACAGGCATAAATAATCTCCATCTTTGCCTGACTTATTCAAAGATAAACTAAAACGGATCTCAATAATCAATCAATTTGAAGAAATATTTTAGAGTTTCACATTTCAATGTTGAAAAATGCTCTCAGAAATCCAAGGTTGCGTGCTGATGACACAAAACCATGGAATAAATCCCATCAAACAAACTTTTCCACGCATACTCATAAGACAATTAGCGATACACAGTACCATAAGTTTTTTTTTTCAGAACCGAAAAAGAACTGTTATCCAAATTCACTAGAATTTTGAAAGATCGGTGAGTTTTAAACGAAGACTTAATATTACGTCTAATAAAAAGTTTGTTACCAACCTCGATGTTTCAGATAACAATTTCTATTCTGGTTTAAATTAGGTGTCTTCCGCGTACTTTGCGGGCTAAAGGATTTTTAGATAGTTCGGATAAAATAGCAACCAGGATTTGTAGAGAGGCAATAAGCTTTTATTGACAGCGCACAACAACAACTAGTCTCAAGTGCTCGGGCATGAATGCTGACAAGAATAGAGAGACACACAGAGTTAAACAACCGCGGTGGCTAGCTTCGCTGACCGTAGAAATAATATACACACACGCGTATTCCCGCAGGAGGACAGCAATGCCCTCCATTGCTGAACTCGTGACTACGCACAGTTTATGGAAGCCCTTTTTTAGAAAGGAAGCGGAATAGAGAGAAACACATAAGAAATACCGGGGGAGCCTGCATACGCAGCTCTACCCATAAAAATACTTTGGGATCACAGAACAAATTGCTGTGCGGTTGGACAAAGAAAAAATTATATTATTCCCAGAACATCGAGGGTAACGACACTAAATTTCCAATCCAAATGCTCAGGCAAGTAAAATTAAAAATAAATCATGAAATAAATACCACGCATGTACATTAATCATACCAATGAACGATACACGCCGAAGTTCAGAATGACGAAGGGATCGTGGAAAACGCGGCAAGTATTCCAATACACAAGTATGACAACGCAGGGCCTCTAGCCTTTCATCCCAAGCAAAAGAAGAGGAAAAAAAGTCCGAGAGAAATGCATAAATAAAACACATGTTTTGTCGTCGTTACGTCAGAAGAATAAGGAGTGCTGACAGCGGCAGCGTGGCGTGAGTGCTTCAGAACAACGACGGGACACTCAAGATCCTCCTCGTAATTACGTGCAAGGTAAAAGTACACTGTCTCCTGGACAGGGGGAAAAAACTCAATCATAACCACCAACATCATTTCAGATATGCGCAAGAAAGTAAAAAATATAACACTGAGAGCGGGTGTCGTCGAGGGGGAAACAAATTAAAGAAAGAAACTAAAACAATCCTTCAAGCAAGACGCATCGACGGAAGATGACTACACTTGGGCTCGGATAACAGGGAGACCGTCGACGACGGACGACGACGATGAAAAAAACTCGACGTATTTCACGAAATTTTCAACAGTATGCCGTTGTCGTTCTCGTCTCCGTTATTCAGTACACTATCCTACACAAGAAACGGCGAGAGTAAATTAATATGGTATTCACAACTCGGAGGGGGGGGGGGGGGGGGAAAGCAGTATTAATATCGTAGGTCATTAGGTTTGTATAATAAACCATTTGCCGGTGGAAAGACGAGCCTGGCAAATTGAATTCTGACAGAGGAGACCAGGCCACGTGTTGAGTAATTATGTGGTTTGCATAGCTAATCGGCTCAGCAGCCCTTCGAGCGAGACTGAACCTTTGTTAGAGGAGCAAGTGTTTATAAATCGCTCTGCCAACTTTTCCGCGAAATTCATGCCGAGTATCAGTGAACATTGATTCTGCTTCCGTACTCAAGAAGACGCATTCTTCATCTAAGAATCATTTTTAACTTCGTTTTAGAGATCATAAAAAATAATTTCAAGCCTTGTGAATGAATCACCGTACATTCCTCGAGGAAAAAACGTAGTGTAAAATAATAGGGTAGGACACTATACAGTATATAAGTTTTTTAGAATGATTGTGATATAAGTTCCGTTTTATCCCATAGTTTTTTTTTCGCCCATTTTCGTACGATCTGTTGTTGTAAACTTACAGTTGAGGATTTCATAAACGTTTTATTTGGGATTACAGTGAGACCCTGATATGCGGACATATTTGGTGCATCAAGCGTGTCCTGATGTCAGAATGTCCCCAAGTCAATTGTCATTTTCCCTTAGACTTCAATGCTAATGTCTGCAAACCCGTGAGGATTTGGGGACATTTGAGGAAGTTCGCGGGACATTGTTATCATAAACTCGGATATCACGCATGTGTAATTAGTTCTCCATTTTGTCAAATATTATAAATAAGTCCTCAAAAGATTTCATAAAAATTGTTTCCCTCAACTTCCAAGTTTCAGAAAACAACATTACAGAAGAAAACCACATAGAATCTGATCTTTCGGCATCAAAAGATCAGAACACAAAGAAAAGGAACAAGTCTTGCTATAATATGTAGAGATGAGAGAAAAAACTCTGAGAAAAAGAAGCACAACATCAGCTTACATTTGATTATGAATCAGATTGAACTTATAATTGAATACTTTTTTTCAATTTTTGTGAATATAAATGTGTTGAATGGTCATCATGTTGAGGCGTCCGAATATCGGGTCTTATTTCCTCTTTCTCATTTGGAATTAACTTTCTCGAATCTTCAATACATTCTGCAAATCCTTGAAGATTTGGGGACATCACTTGAGGAAGTTTGCGGGAAATTGTCATCATAAACTCGGATATCACGCACGCGTAATAAGAGTAATAATCGATGCACTGGTTCCCGAATCTTCCATTATTCATCGTGGAAAAAAATATGAACAGAACGCTTCAAAATTCAGAAGAGAGAAAATATCCAGACAATCCCGTGAAATGAATAATTATCAAATCGTCATACCTTCAAAGAGTGAAAGATTTAAAAAAAATTTGCACCGCGCGGAAATTAGACAGCCTTGTACTAAACGCCATCAACAGTTCTTTCCTAGGAGTGAGAACGAAATGAACAAGTTTTCTTGTCGCTGAAATACATGTTATAAGGCTTCCTAGCTTTTGCCTTTGCTTCCTGCAAGCAATGAATAGGAATCCGAAAAACCCCGGACGCACCGCCCTCATGTTTAGGAGCTTGGAATGTTAAAAAAAAAAAAAGAGAAAAGAAACTCACCAAGGCGTACGAAGAGATTCTGGGCAACCGTCAACAATGACTGCAAAAAAACAAAATTTCCAAACATCAGAGCGAAAAAAAAACCGCAGACACATTCTCATGAGAAAACATTGAGTTAACGGCAGAGACGTCGGAGAACTAGAGAACAACACTATATAATCAACTAAAAGATTATCACGCAATACGCTGCTTCGTTCGTTTCATACTTAGCACGTAATCAACCGAGAATATAAAAACTTTTCGAATTAGAAAGACTAAAACAATATCAAGTTATTCTATGAAGAATCTCATATTAGCTTTATTTCAAGGCTGATCAGTTTTAATTACACTTTTCTCGTAATTCGTCGTTCATATTTTCAAGATACTGTACCGCGTAGGGCATTTCATCGCAGTACAGTGAAATTTCAATCATTGATGCCTCAACAAAGCGTGAATTCGAGAAACAAGAAAGAGGTCAATCACTGGAATCGCCAGGAACATCAACTAAAATCGTCAGCAGCTCTGAATTTTTTTTTTACGCTCCTTCAAAGTGAGGGCTTCTCCTAAAGCAAAACCTTTTGATTTCGGAACGATTTTCTCAGGAATTTATTCAAGGCTTCGTCATGGATTTATTCGTAAATTTTTATGAAATACAGTAACTTTAAATTGAGAGCTTCTCCTGATGCATCACCTTTTGAATCATGGACGGTATTTCACTGAAATTCTTTCAAGTTTTCGTAAAATATTTTTATTTTATTTTTATCAAGAGTGATTTTTTTTCTAACCACGCGAAAGAAAGCATCCAATCATTATCCGCCATAATAGAGGTTCCACAGTACAGTAGTGCACAGAATTTGTAAACGTCTCCATGCAGCAACAGGCAGATTAAAATACAGTAACGGAAAAGAGGCCAAACACTGACCTGGCATTGCATCCTGATCCTGTGCTCATCCGCGAACGAAATTGTATTGACCACGATGCCGAGAGTGACGCGGAAACATTCCGACACGAGCGAAACGTCCCGCGACGAAAAAGAGCTCCTTCCGATCTTCTGCACCAAACACGCCAATACTGTCGGTGCATCACCCTGTAGAATAAAAAAAGGGGAAAACATAAAAACGGGCTTCTAGACATAAATTGAGATTATGCACCGGAATATGCAATCGAAAGAAGAAATGCAGTCGTACGGATTCAAGAATCTAGGCTATTTCGGGGAGAAAACACGCTTTCAGGTTGGAAAAGGATTTACAGACTTCAGCACTACACAAGCAAAAACTGGAAGAAAACTTGAGAAGAGGATCAACAGCACCTTCATAAAACGAAAATAGTGCAGACAATGAAACGAGGAAGATCAAGAAGATAACCTGACAAGAAATAATTTTCCCTCGTACGATACAAGCTGATGATTTCGTAAATACTGTAATTCAATACTTCCCATATCATCTACTGATACCACACGTTTATATGTACGTACGAGGGTTCTAACAAAAGTTCTCGGAATAAGAGTTAAATGGGCGCACAATCGAGCTGAAAAAAATTATTCTTTAGGGAAAACATATTCTTCGGCACAAAAAAATCAGCCCGGTTTGAAAATTTTTTTTTATGCTTCGCAAAATTCACCTGGCAGAGTTTTCCTCTCCACTCAACAGATGAGGCGCTCTTCCTGCAGTTTTTACTTTTATTTTTTTAGCCCAGCTTTCCCCTCAGAACTCTTGAAATCAACGTGGCATTAATACCAAGGGTTGCCTCCAGGTCCGCCAAGGTAATTCCGCCTTGGCAGACCTGGAGGCAACACACACATACACATTTTTCTTTTGGAGGCATCACCTGTTGATGAACATGGTGTTATAATCCATGAAGACCTGGAGGCAACCCTTGGAATTAATGCCAGGTTAATTTCAAAAATGCTGAGGGGAAAGCTGGACTAAAAAAAAAATGGGCGCCTCATCTGTTGATTGGAGAGAAAAACTCTGCCAGGGGGAATTTTGCAAAACATAAAAAAATGTCGAACAGGGCTGATTTTTTTTTGCGCCAAAGAATATGTTTTCCCTGAAGAATAATTTTTTTTCAGCTCGATTGTGCGCCATTTTAAATTTTTAATTCCTATTCCGAGAACTTTTGTTAGAACCCTCGTATAATTCGTAAGCAAGATGGACATAATACGCTCTTGAATATGAGCTTAAACGCTGATGTTGATTGAGAAATGAGAATTAATCAACGATTAGAGAAGCAATCAAAACGAACGACCTGCATGAGAAAAAAACAATCGGGATAAAAATCACCTTCTATACTTCACTTGAAGTGCAACAGTGTACTGTAGTTGTAAAAAGATGCCCACTGAGAGATTCTATTTCCAAATAAAATACCATCTGTGGATTTTCTCTAAATTTTCGATTACTCCTCGATAATTACCAATTTTGAATGATGCGAATAAACCTTCTATGATTTCTCATCAAAGATTCTCTCCAAATTGTTTATTCAAGTACTGTAAAACTTATCTGGGAACAGGCTGAGGACCTTATACTTGAAATTGGGTTCAGTAATTGGGTTGCAATTCTTATTACTGATACTTTGTTTTTGTTAGCAGGGAAGGAAGGAAGTGCATGCATTCACACCAGTTGTGCAAATGTACATTGTAAAATGTATCTTTTTTCGTTCGGTATCCACATACGACTTAATTCCCTGTTTTCCAATTTGAAGTACTGAAATTGAATTCCTTTGGATGGATTTGCGTTGGGAAGGGGTTCTTGATGTGGGAATGTTTTGTGAACCTTGTGATCGCTGATAAGCGGAAAATAAAGCTTCCTGTACAATTTTAATTCAATTCAACAAAGATGATTCGGGTCAGTTACCCTGTACTGTAGATACATTTAATGAAAAAATCCACATAACCCTTCTTTCTCACCAGAACAAAATAAGCAAGATGGAGCTGATCCATTGCATTCGTCGGTCTGAAGCTTTCACACTTATCAGACGCAACTAATAAATACCATGATTTTCCAGAAAAGAAGAAATGTGATTTACAACTTCCAAAAACCTAAAAAATGCGCACTTATCGGAGCCAAGAATCATATTACTGTACTACGATGTTGACTCCACTGAGTCTTCCAATGACTCACAGCAGTTGAATCGGAAAGGTGGGAAGTAAACAACACATACCCGTGAAGAAATAATACTACCGTAGTTTGAAAGTTGTTTTCCGTGAAGGAATTCAAAAAGAATCAAGCCCTATTCAACATTGGGGCAGGTTTCATGCATGCAACTTACGCTTTAAAATAATTTAAGCAAAACGACGCTTTTCTATAAGCAATCATCATTTGCGAAAAGGTGGAAACGCACCTCTTCGGAAATTTAAATTTATGGAAATGCCATCGCGCGTCATAAAATGGCAAAAGCAAAGGTTTTCTCCGGCAAAAAAGGAAAAATGGAAGCGCACATTCCATTCAACTTCCGACGGCTCTCGAGATGGCGCAGAAAAAGCACAACAAAATGCGACCTTCCTTCTGAAAATTATTCCTGAGCCAAAAGGCTTCGTGATCTGAATGAAGATTTCACATACGGTTCTTCTGATCATGAAACATCATTGTGACATCAGATTGAATATGCGTCAAAAATGCAGTATTGCGTATGGCACACCTTTTTTCAGCATACATCAGAAGATTTACTACCTACGGTTTTTTAAAACCCTGAACATGGGCGCAATTGAGTAGGGGAAGGAAATATGTCGCATCAGGAATGGTCATTTTAAGGAAAATCATTTCACTCACACCCTGGGGCGAAGAACTCTTTGTTGCAGGTTGCGATAAATTCGAAACCAATTCGCATAAATTTTAAAAATTACTGAAAATAGGACTTTTCATACTTTAGAAGAGTAGATAATACAATCCATCGTGCTCTCGCATTCGTGCAAAGGGTGGTTTCAAAAGTTTTGTTAATACCATGATACAATATTCCTCAGTGCCCACGTATCTGAGTAAAAACCAAGAACAACCGGAGTGGGATGAATTATGACTCAAACGAAGCCTCCGAGCATTCATTATACTTATATTTAATTGCAGCTCAAATTTTCCAGCTTCGTGCTATCTGATCGAAATTTTACGGGAAAATTCATACCTGACAATCACCAGAAAAATGTCTACGAATATAATGGAGTATTTGTCAATGCACCGTTCGAAATATTCTCAGAAAATATTTCTCCTTGTTTTAAACTATTTAATACCCCCTGAGAAGCCACCAAATCCACAAAACATGCGAGGGTGGCAGGTAAACCTCATTTTTCCAAGGAAATGGGGTCAATCTTTCAACTCCGTCTTCTCACCCTTTCTTCCGAAATGAGTCAAAATTGGAACAGTGGTTAGAAAATGTGCAAATATTCATCTGTACGTAGAACTAAAAATCAGCCCCTTCCCCTCCACAGGCGGCAAGGGCAAAAAAAAAAAAAAAAAAAAAAAAANTCGATCAATGCCCTAGGAGAAGCAAGCTCATATTTCACCACAATCCCTCAAAACCTGGCCTTTTCCCGACGACGGAAAACTATTCGCATAGAAAATGACGCGAAAAAATACATATTTCCCGGTTCCGGGGGAAATCCCTCAGATTTCTCTCCGAGCCAAGGCTGACGCCGACACGCGTATCGAATCTGATTCCTCAGCGGGTATTCGGGATGCGTTCACTCGATCGCCATCAGAACGGAAGTACTTTTTCCATAACGGGAAAAGAGGAGGAATTTTTCCGTGCACTCGTGCAACGAAGCGCAAACACGAAACCAGCAAAGTCTCTCGGAATACTTTTATATCCTCGGCATTTTTATCTCATTCTTGCACCGACGTCTTCTGGGCCCGGGCCATCAGTATAACGTACATATTTGTCTTTCTACCTCAGTGGTCTTCGTAACGAACAGGACGCAGGGCAAGTTAAAACGCGTGTTCATTTCGGAAATGGTCATCTTTCCGGGAAAGAGGGTGAGTTGAGTTATTTCCAGGCACATTTCAAAAAAATAATAAATAAATAAATACGTATCTCCAATTCTTCAATAATTTAATTACTCATTTGTTTTCTCCCCAGACACACATGATGAGTTGCAAAAAAATTAAATACATGCTTCAGCTCTCTTGATCATGAAACTGCAGTATCCGTCGTATGTTCATTTTGCCACTTTTTCTTCACAGTTGAAATTTTCCCACCTGCACTTAAAATTTTTTTTTTAACGTTTGATGATTCAAAGGCGTCAACGGGGAAACTTCGTTTAATCTTTTGAGGCACTGAGTCGCATTGAGATGAACATTCCTCAATTTTTCATTTGCTCCTCAAACTTTGAAATTGCTTAAACTGAACTTCAAATGCCTCTTGAAACCTTTGAAGATTCACGGACATAACCGGAGAAGGTTTAGGCTAATTTTTCTGAGACACTGGGTCGACCTGAGACCTTCCAGGGAATGGTAAAGATCATCAACTCAAACTTCACGCATGAAACGGAAATTCCGACGATGATACACTCTTGAAATATTTCCAAGACACTGGATCGCACTGAAATGGAACATTCATCGAATTTGTATTTGACCCTTCTTCTAATAATTTGCAATTGTCTCAATAAAAATCATTATGCAAATGCCTTTTGCAATCTTTGATGATTCAAGGGCATAACCGGAAAAGGGTTGGGCTAATTTTTTGAGACACTGGGCCGAACCTGAGATTTTCCAGGAAGTGGTCAAGATCATCACCTCAAACTTCCTGCGTGAGATGGATATACTGAGGGGGAAGCACTCTGTTATTCAATTATTTTTCCATTAGCCATGATGGTAAAATCGGGTAGGTGGAAAATGGTCCCTAAATTTTTGGAGGACACGATCTGAAACCATGGAAATGATGCGATCTCCTGGGATCTGAACAGTTCGATTATGCTTGTAAATATTTTTGCGTGACAAAAAAAAACGGTAACGGTAGAAACTGAAAATTTGCGCAGAAATCAGAACCCGTCGTAAAATTATTGCAAGTACTGTGCAGAAATCAAACTACTGTGCGATATAACTGCCTTTTTTCACGTCATTCATAAATATTTCCGCATCGCTACTTTATTACTGCCTCGGCTTTGATCGCCACCAAGGAAGAACAATAAAAACAAGTCACTGTTTCTCGCATCATATTCATTAATCAGAAGTCGGGAAAGGGAATCCCATTAGCCCAGTTCGAATACCAGAGCAGCCTAATCGCACTCATCCATATTCCCCGGAAGAAAGCTCAGCATTCCTAATAATGGCACAGCGCTTTGTTTTCGTACTTATTATCAAGCCGAGATATACGCTGCAGAGCTCTTCGCACTGCACTGAGCCGGGAAAGTATGAATCTCCGCCAAATCCCCCGGTAATGTGGGCAAAAATCTTTGTGCACGTCCTCAATTCCCGGCATGGCTCTTGATTTTCTCCGGAAAACGTTCATTTTCCGGTGGCAGCGGAAGAGTGACAGCAACGGATTGTTGACAAGATTTCTACGTCTTTAGAGTGCCTCAAATTCACTCCATTCACGGAAGATTCATCTCTCAACGTTCCAGCAATCAACAAGTTTCGTGCGTCATAAGACCTGGAACTTGGACTCGGCCAAGTCCGGTGAAAGAAGCCCCCCACAAAAAAAGAAGAAGTTTGACTCACATCAATATCATCACTGCGGGATCACAAATTTATCAGAGCGTATGTTTACTGTATACTCATATTTAGCTTACAGTATCAATTTTGTCAAAAGAACGAAGGAAAACGCTATTTTTCTTCATTGAAAGCTTTAACATGTGAAAGCTTTTTCTGATGCCGTTAAAGGAGTTAGTTACCAACCATGAGCCGCATTTGGGGAATCAAGTTTAAAATTCAAATATCTGGCAGCATTATAACTTGAGAATGTAAAAAAAAATCCCCAATCTATCTAGGTGCAAATGAAATGAAATCAAACAAAACTGGGTATGTGGTAAATTGGCACTTGATGGGGTTTCAAGAATGGTCGACCATATAACTTCAGATCTTTAATTAGGCATCTGATTTCGCAGGATTCGGAGGAAAAAATTAAAGAAGTCTCGAGTGAATTTAGTTTATCAGTTTTCAGTTTCAATTCAAGTGAATTCAGCGCTCGTATTTTTTTCCACCTCCGGAATTGAACTTCGGATCATAAATTACCAGTTTCATCTGTAAAACATGTCGAAAACGAGTCTAAAAATGCACCTTCAACACACGGTCAACACCGCAAAAGAATAAAAGATAAATAAAAAAATAGATGCTGTCCGTGTTCGTTCCATGTCGATAATGCTGGACCTGACAATGAAGAGAATTTTATCTACTCCGCACACGAGTGACCAGAAAAGAACCCCAGCAAAAAAAAAACCCCATCTTCCGAAGGAGAAAACAGAAAAAGACGCCGCACGGAACGTTCATCTTTTATATTCGGAACGCAATCTCAGACACAAAAGATTCATCAGACTTGATGAACACGGACAGTGTTCATCAGCTT